>WNNJ02002165.1:0-119051 GCA_012934845.2 Pomphorhynchus laevis | reverse complement strand
CTTATTATTTCTTTATTATTAAATTATTATTAAATCAACACTCTACAATGATGTTTCTAATATTATCGTTACATATTGATTTTAATTCTTTATTATAATTACAAATTTTTCGTCCTAATGGTGGTAGGAGTTTATACCTTATTTTAGGAATACATTTACTTAAATCTGACCTTATTATTTCTTTATTATTAAATTATTATTAAATCAACACTCTACAATGATGTTTCTAATATTATCGTTACATATTGATTTTAATTCTTTATTATAATTACAATTTTTCGTCCTAATGGTGGTAGGAGTTTATACCTTATTTAGGAATATATTTACTTAAATCTGACCTTATTATTTCTTTATTATTAAATTATTATTAAATCAACACTTTACAATGATGTTTCTAATATTATCGTTACATATTGATTTTAATTCTTTATTATAATTACAAATTTTTCGTCCTAATGGGTGGTAGGTGTTTATATATTTTTTTAGGAATACATTTACTCAAATCTGACCTTATTATTTCTTTATTATTAAATTATTATTAAATCAACACTTTACAATGATGTTTCTAATATTATCGTTACATATTGATTTTAATTCTTTATTATAATTACAAATTTTTTGTCCTAATGGTGGTAGGAGTTTATACCTTATTTTAGGAATACATTTACTTAAATCTGACCTTATTATTTCTTTATTATTAAATTATTATTAAATCAACACTCTACAATGATGTTTCTAATATTATCGTTACATATTTATTTTAATTCTTTATTATAATTACAAATTTTTCGTCCTAATGGTGGTAGGAGTTTATATCTTATTTTAGGAATATATTGATTTTAATTCTTTATTATAATTTCAAATTTTTCGCCCTTATTGTGGTAAGAGTTTTTACCTTATTTTAGGAATACATTTACTTAAATCTGACCTTATTATTTCTTTATTATTAAATTATTATTAAATCAACACTCTACAATGATGTTTCTAATATTATCGTTACATATTGATTTTAATTCTTTATTATAATTACAAATTTTTCGTCCTAATGGTTGTAGGAGTTTATATATTATTTTAGGAATACATTTACTTAAATCTGACCCTATTATTTCTTTATTATTAAATTATTATTAAATCAACACTCTACAATGATGTTTCTAATATTATCGTTACATATTGATTTTAATTCTTTATTATAATTACAAATTTTTCGTCCTAATGGTGGTAGGAGTTTATACCTTATTTAGGAATATATTTACTTAAATCTGACCTTATTATTTCTTTATTATTAATAATAAAGAAATGATTAATAATAAATTATTTCTTTACTTTACATGTTTATTAAATTTATCATAATATGTACAAACGAACGTTGCTATTATGTTCACAGTTATAGAAAGCGTTTATAAAATAGTTTATTAATGTTTACTTAATTTCTATTTCTATTTTTATATTCAACTTAAGTATGTGAGTCCATTTCTAATTATTACAGCTGTAATATTGGATTAATTATTTTTATTCTATCGTTTAAATATGCAATCTTCTAATGCGTAAACGTTTGCAAGTCATTGCAACGTGATGATTAATTTTAATTATTAATTTTTTAATTTTTAATAATTACAGTGGAATTAATAAATTAATTAATTAATGTGAATACAAATTTTTTAGTAACTGAAATAAATAAACTAAACTTCATGAAGAGCTCACAGTAACAAATTTGTGTGAGATCTGCATTAAATTATATCATTCTATAATTTCTCACCGATGGTTAAATTATAACCATCGGTGAGATAAATAGATAAATAGATCTCAACAGATGATTATTAGCAAACGATCAAATGATTATTTGATTTGAGATTTATCGTAATTGTTTTATTTCACAAAATTTGTTAATCACTGTAGCATTTACGTTGTTAAATAATTATTGGAGCTGGATCAAAGAAAAGTGGAATTTAGCATCTTCATAAAACTTCCTCTTACGAAAAAATTATCTATTCAGAAAATTACCATTTACGTTGTATTACTTCATCAATCACAAAATTTATTATCTTCTATAATTCGAGACATTTAAATGATGGATATTTATTGCATAAATATTAATATCCTTTTAAAAATTAACTTAATTATTGTCTCGGTAAAAGTTTCGTCTAAATCGATTAAAATAAAACAATTGAAATAGATAAAGCATTTTTAGATAAATGTTCTTTTTATGTTAATTCATAAATCGTTAGATGTAATGTCAGCTTTGGCAGTTTCTAAACGAAAAGAAACAACAATTAATTTTTTAATAAATAAATGTTTATCATTTATTTAATAAATAAATGTTGAATATAAATTATTAGTTTATAAATTATTATAAATATATAAATTTTTACAAATCAATAACTACAACGTTCATATGTTGATTTTATAGTTTTGTTCGGAAATTAAAATATATATATTTGAAGCGATAGAAGTAAAAAAGATGTTCTAAGATCTCGATTAAAGGAATTCTAGAGCAAGTAATCATTCGTGGTTTTCGAACAGTTATGGCCGTAGTGACTTGAATATTTATCTTATAACTTGCGGCCACCCTTATATGCTTACATATTCGTTTATAACCGTATACATTCTTAGATATATTCTTAGATATACTTGAATAGTTTAAAGACTTAAAGTCAATTGTGCAATCTTCTTACACTACTCGGCGTTTTCGTAAATCCAACTGTGACTAAATGAACCCGGTTTGTGAATTGCGGATAAATTAATAAATGATTATATGATGTATTAAAATATTTATATGAAATGAAGTGGTAATATTATTATAAATATATAATATTGTAATATATATAATTATATAATATTTATATTAATGTTTACCAACTGTTCCAGCTCCATCTAGACTGTCAGTTTCCTGCTTCATATTTCCGTATATATTCATCAAATAACGCTTGGGTTTCATTCCATGTTGTAGCACTCCGACCCAACCTTAATTAAAAATATTTTAGAATATTTTAGAATATTTATACAATAAGATTACTACAATAAAAGAGATGACTATTTAATCCTTACAAAATGTATGCTAATTTAATGTTCATATCCATATATATCCTCTTTATCATCAATATTGGTTTTATTAAGAATTAGGCTACCTGGATAAATTTGTTCGCTTATAGAATAAAAATTGCTAGAATTTAATACACATAGATCATCAATGTATCGAAACATATATTTCATATCTTTAATAGTTTGGATTTATGTTTTAAACAGTTATGAACAAATTAATATTATATAAAGCTTTAAAATACGTCAGATATAATTGGGCACTATTACTTCCCATTCAAACACTTTTTTTCTAAATATAGATGTCCCTACCTTTAAATAATTTTGATTTATCAAAATATTTAAGGCTTCTATTAATTCAATTTTATCCATATATTTATATTTATTTGATGGTTTAATTTTTGTGAGATATGAGTTATAGGTGTTTGTTAGATAGGCGGCAATATGCATCATTATGCAAGACATTGCATAATGCAAGACATTGTCATTATGCAGAAACTGATTTTTAACTTTTGCATTTTCCTCATGGAAATGGTAGAAAGTGCTAGTTTAGCAATATAAAGAAAATTTAAATGATATTTGTTAAATGACTGTTTTTAGCTCTCCATCTGCAACTAGTCATGTCATAATATCGACTAAATGTGTCATTAACATTGTTTATTTAAACTTCATTTAGTGTCTATCACAATGAAATATGAAAAATTCATCAAATATATTTAATTTTAATTAAACAGCGTTTTAATCAACAGCATTAAGAATTTATTAATCAATTTACAAGTATTTATTTTATTTATAGTCAAAATAAAAACGTGTGATATCAGACCCGTATGCGTTGCTCGATATGCAGAACAGTAGAAGGATTAATAAAAAGACTTGTTGCAAGAGTTGCATGATTAGATTTCGAAATTATTTCCTAGACGTAAAAGAAATAAATTTGAATATTATAAATAATAGTTGCGATTATAATCTCATAAAGTCAGGTAATCAAAATTATCTAAATAATGGGCGGTTTAAAACGCCTTTGATTATCATTGCATACATATCAGAATTTTTTTATCTGTAGTAATTTTGCAAATCCTGGGTCTGAGGTGAGGATATACGGGGAGTTATCAGAGTTGTGGATGGATGAACGGATCATACAATGCGTGTTAGCTAACGTATATGTAGCCAGCCAGCCGGTGTGTTTTGAGGGTGGTAAAACAGAATACCATCAATCCAAACGGGTTAGGCTGGGCCATTAAATAAGTACTTGTGTATTGCGAACCCATATAGTATTTTACCCTTTACACAACCACATTATGGGAACGTTTCAAAAAGCAAATTATTGACAGCATTGGAGATGCTGTAACAATAATGACAGTTTTGGATTCGTCTGATGGAAACTTACTTTCCCTTTCTTAATTATGTTCCTGTAAAGGTTTCGGTTGTCAATATATAAATAATTGTGCAACTATATTATGTGTAATAAATGTGTATGTCATTATATAACAATAAAAGCAAGAGCAGAGAATATAATAGAAAATAATCGTTGAACAATAAATTTTATAAATATCAATAACATTAAAAGTTAATATATTTATAAATGATTTATAAATATATTATATTTATAAAAGTTAATAAATAGTATAAATTTATAAATAATTTACTCACTAAAGAGATAGTAAATTAATTACAATGAAAATTGCAATAGAAATAAATCAGATGCAATGAAAATTGCAATAGAAATAAATCAGATGCAATGAAAATTGCAATAGAAATAAATCAGATGCAATGAAGATTTGCATAAAAATGCAGAATACTTTAAAATACAGAGGATATTAAAGTACAAGATTAAATAAAAAATTTAATTGATATAAAGTAATATAATTATATATATTCAATTATTAATTAATTATTAATTATCAATTAATAATTATTAATAATTATGGATATAAATTAATTCATTAACTTTCTGTAATGCAGGATATTGTCATTATGCAAGACATTGCATAATGGAAAACATTAACTTAATTAATTAATAATAATTAATTAATTAACTTTCGCATTTTCCCTATTGAGATGGTAGAAAGCGCTAGTTTAGCAATGAGCATAAAATCAAAACTTAAATGATATTCTTCAACAACGCACATATCAAAATGCTTAACGTTTATAATTGAAACGTAATTTCACCAATCGAAAATTTCATTTTTATAAAAATAATGAAAAATAAAATTTAATTAATTTTTACATTTAATAACTGCCTAAACAATTTAAGTTCAAAACTAATAATTTTGATTTAATTGATTGTAATTTTGAAATAAGCAGTTCAACAAAAAATAAACATTTTTATTTTCATGTTAACGTGGCGGCTATTCGAAATATTAATATTGTATTACATAAGTTTTAATTATTTAATATAAAATTATTAACATTTTTAATATAAAATTATTTGTGCAATACGAACAATTCATAAACTTCTTTCATCGATTCTTTTCCCTAAAATCGGTTCCCAATTATTCCAACAACTACGGTCTCTGATCTTTCGTTGTCGCCGTCCCACTCGCATGGGATCAACTCCCTCTCGACGTCCGCCTGCTCCCTTCTTCATCACTTTCAAACACCTCCTCCGTTCACACCTTCTCGATACATGGTTTACATTTTGGTTTTGTTATGGTCATGTAAGCGTGCGCTGGCACGCATTTGCCTCGTTAAAATAAATCTTTTTTAATACAAATTTGCGCTTATATCTAACACTAAAATTGAAAAATCTTACGCAATTACGAACAATTCATAAACTTAGTATATATTATTAGAATACTATTAGAATTAATTTCAAAATAAAATAGTCCAACAAAGAATATGAACTTTTTTTATCATTCGACTTTTCGGCTATTCGCTATTATCAATGGATGTGAAATATTAATATTGGATTACATGATGTTTTCTTTATTTAACATAAAAACTATCCATTTTAATTTCAACGTTTAAAGCTATTTGATGTTGAATTAAATTTTGTACCATTCACGATTAAGATTTTTTGTACCCATTGCGGTCTTAAAAATATAGTTAATGAAGGATAACTTTTTTAAATCTAAAAAAGGAGAATATTTCCACTATGCTATATGCTTGATATCCATAAGTTAAGTTAATTTTATTATCTATTTTAATATAAAAAGCGTGGAATAATTTCGTTACGGTTTGAATTTATTAAATGTAAATGAATTGTAAGTACAAAGGAGATATAATTGACGTTTGTCCAAATAACAAATTCAGTTCTGTATTTCAACACCTTCTACTACCACAAGGTAGAAGATTATCCGCAGCGAAGATTTAATACCATGTTCTCTCCTTATGATAATATCAAACGTAATTTAAATATTGAACTTATTATTTTATAAATCAATTTTATTTCAAATTATATTAAAATTAAATTGTTTAAAAAAATATTTGGTCAAGTGTTAAATATAAATGCAAACTTTTTTGTAATAGGTTTTACGTATTATGAAGTGGCACATGAGATATCATACGATACTTAAGTGTATCTTTTGGGCATTAGCTCCACTAAAGTGTTAACAGCAAAAATGCGTTATTACTACATGGGAAAATGTTAAAATGATTTTCTGACGTGACTTATTAAATTTATCATCAACAAGCGTATGCATCAAATAGGGACACGAGGTATATTAAACCAATTGATGATTGAAATGATATGTGGATGATAAGCATTTAGTCAATAGATGAACTCACGGTGTTAATAAAGATTTTGTTAAGCATATGATGAGTATTAGCTTACTAATATATAGACTAAATGTCACAACTACGCGAGATACCTATCGTTGCAAAATAACATCAATTCATCTATTATAAATGATAATATTAAACTAATTAAAGTATTTCAATATTAAAATATTTTTTTAATAATTAAAATATAAAATATGTGATAATATTTTAAATTACTATCGTTATACATGTATTGTAATTTGTACTACAATCATTCAATATGCAATTGACTTGCATACGAAGATCAATCACTACTACTAAGCTATTGCATGTCGAAAAAAGTTCGAAATGTATATCGTATACTAACGAAACACTCGTTAAGCAGACTATTAGCTTTTAAGCAAAACGCATGCACTGAATGCAACTTATAAAAAGGCAAGAAACATTAAAGTTGACGCTGCAAACAGATTTGAAGAAATGCAAATCGAAATTGAAGAACTTACCGAAGTTTTGCACAGATCGTAGAAATTTTTTAGCTCTCAGTTTTTTCGTACCTTGTACTGCCTTTTATAGATGATTTGGGTAAGCAAACAGTAAACACCACTAGGTGTAAACTTTTACTTCACAAGTGAATAGTAGACTTTTTTCATATAGCACGTAAATGGTTTGATTATTTTACTCTATATTCCCAAGTAGAGCTAATACACCTTGTCTGTACTTCATCAAATTCTTGATCATACAGATTTAAAACATTTTATCAACACAGTACTCTACAAACATTGTTGCTTGTATGATTGTGTTTCTCAAATGTAAAAATATCAATACAGACAGCAGTAATTTTATAGTTATCGTGTTCCGCAGTCTTGACTACTCTACAGTTAGATAGTCCAACACACCTCAGTTTGACTCTGTTGAAGTTTGACTTTGCTATTTTCTACAAACTACACGCTTTTTATTTCAGTTATTATGTTATTACAAACTATGCATGTTTATAATATATGCAATTTCAAAATAGGTCATGAATTATCGTGCCAAATTTCCATTAAATGAACGTAGCAGTCCTTTTCAATTAATAATAATCAAAATTATATACAGAGTTAAAAGTTCTGATTATGATAAACTTTATAATCAGAAGTTTATACCGAGTACTGCTAAGTACAGTCGAAATATCAAAATAATAAATATTTAATAATATTAATAATATTGAATTATTAGTAATAATCATCCAAACCATCCTCGATGGTTATATATTATATATTATTATATTTTCGACAACAAAAGGAGCTTGAACAGCTCGAACATGTTGGTTCACAACAGGGAAAACAGAAGAAAAATAAAAAAAATTAAATAAAAAAGACATAATAATGTGCAATTAAGTCACGACGACAACGCATCACGAAGTGATTTCGCAACCGTCGTTTAAAACTCTCCTGGTTACCATTTACCGTCACAGCAGGTAGACCATTCCAGATAGGTACAATTCTATCATGGATTGTTGATAATACATTATTAATTATATTATTAATATATTGTTAATTATATTATTAATATATTATAATATATTATTAATACATTATTAATATATAATATTAATAATGTCCTATTTTGTAACAAACTAGTCCGATACATTTTATCATAACCGTAAACCTCATTTGACAACTATGGATTAAAAATCATAACTGCATTTTGCTAAAACACACTATTATATACAAAATAGGACATTATTTGCCAGAATATATTATGCTGTTTAGTCAATTATTGTCAAAAAATATTTTTGTCGATATCTTCATTTATCGAATTAAGAAAATTAATAGTGAATCTAAAATTCACTTTATTGAATTAATAAAATTGATAGTGAACAGAATTGAAATATCAGTAAATTGCCTTCGGGTCAAATGTCAGTAATTAACTGTGAACCATCTCAGAAAATATAAGAAACCTAAAAGCCTTTGTGATATAAAACTAAACAATTGAAAAAGACTGTAAAGTCAAAATATCAAAATAATAAATTAAGTCTCTTATATTCTTGGTTCGCAGTCAATTATAGAATATATTGAATATACAAGAGATGTTTTAATATATATATTTAATAGAAATAAAAATGTGTAGCTAACTGAAACTGTATATTTAATTTATTATTTAAATTAAAATTCAAAAACGATTCTATATCTGTTCGTAAAACTGTTCGTAAACGATCAACATCATTCCTGCTATAGTAATATCAAATTGATTCTATTTTCTTACTGAATAACTTCAATGAAATCAAAATCAATGCTATGAAATATACTAATCAAAAATAATACTTTTTAAGCATAAGGAATGATTACCTTACGGTGCTACCTTTTAAAATTTAATAATTTCTTTATACAAAAAAACGTTATTTATTATATCATAATAAAATACGTATAATATAATATCATTATAATTTAATATAATATATTTATTACATCATGGTTATATCATATCTTAATATAATTATCATATTTTAACTCTTAAATGGGAAAATGATAATATAATATTTAAACTATACAATTTATATATTATAAATTATACAAAATGCCAAGTAATTACTTAAATATTATTAAAATATATAATAAAATTTTAACTCAATAAAAAATTCTGATTATAATAAACTGAATATAATTGAAAAGGGCTGATAATAGTCGAAATATCAAAATATTAAATTCAGTCTCTTATATTCTCCGGAATGTTTCGCAGTCAATTTGTTACATTTGACCCAAAAGTAATTCCACATAACAATTAATTTATTAAATTTTGACAATTCTATCAATATTATTTGCTTCAAATTGAAATTAAAAATTTCTGAAAATAAGGCTCGAAGCTCAATTGTGAACCTCAAAAATTTAAACAAAAGGCTAAGCAATTAACAGTGCGTTTTAAAAATCCACAAAATAAATGCTATTAAAATAATAGTGGATTCGTAGAATAAACTAACTCGTAAGTTACATTTTATATAAAATGCCAAATAATTATTTAAATATTATAAAAATATATAATAAGATTTTAAATTCTGATTATAATAAACTGATTACAATTAATTACAATTATTAATTACAGTCGAAATATCAAATTACGCGTGAATTATGTTAACAATCTTTTAAGTCAGACGCGGAAGAACGACGATAACAGCATTTGATACCGTTTCGTCATCACTATGACTCATCAGTGGCACCCACTGCTGGATGGAAAGGAGGATTAGCAGATGGCAAGATACAAGTCATGTGCATGAGGTACTAACAATCAGGATTAGCTCTATGGCAGGTTAGTAGATTTGAACAATCTGAACGAAGCGAAATAACTGATTTCCTGGGTATAATAAGGTTCTATCTTAGATAATGACTATCTTTTAATTTGTTAAAGGTGATCTTATAAAACTATCGAGAGAATCAATCGAAAGACTGCCATCTGATGCTAGTGAGGTATTTCGTATAAAATATTGAATTTGTCTTTAATAAATGCTAAAAGTTTTATTTTTGCTTTTTATGACAACAATATTCAGTAATTGTTAAACATGTAAGCTAGACGTGAAAGAATTACGAATGCCGTTTCGTCATCACAATGACTAATCAGTGCCAGATCCCTCCCACTACTGGATGCAGAGGAGGACTGGCAGACGGCAATTAATGAATGAATCAATGTGAATGATGTACTAGAAAATTACTAGTAACATCATAGAGTACTAAATCAGTACTACAGCTTCACCCAAAAGGTTCATTAGCAAAAGCACTGGCAAATGCCAGCGCAGGTATTTTTTATATCGGCTAACTTCTTATATGAACATCTTAAACGAGAGTGATACCATTCCGCGTGAATTATGTTAACAATCTTTGAACCTCAAATGTGAATCTCAAAAATTTGAATATAAGGCTTGCTACGTAATTAACAGTTTTTGATTAGCAGAACAAAAGACTTGCTTGCTAAGCAATTAACAGCACGTTTAAAATATCCAGAAAATAAATAATAGTGGATTCTTAGAATCAAGTCAGTAACTCATAAGTACTTAGAAGTCGTCAACTGTTGGTAGGCTAGAAAAAAATGCTCATCGATACTTCATGTATTCCACTATCCTTGTTTAAGGATATTTAAGGATTTAACTTATGGAAGCAGTTAAATGATTAAAGGCAAAAATGACAATTTTTTGTCATTCGCATCTATTTTACTTTTGCATTAAATTAACTTTACCGAGAAGCGACAATGACAACATATCAGTTACTCCTGATCTCTAATTCTTATTCTGATACATTTTATATGATTTATTAATAAAAATTGACTTTTATTCAATTTTAAATCTTAACTTGATATAAATATTAATTGTATAAAATCTTATATAATTATTATTTTTCTTTATTTATATTTATACATCGTAATTATTATATTAATATTTATACTAATATTTATTCTTATACATCACTTATTATTTGTTAGTCAATTCATAAAAATTGACTTTTATTTTAAATTTCAATTTTAAATATTAACTTGATATAAATATAAATTGTATAAAATCTTATATAAAGATTATTTAATCTTTATATCTTTTTAAATAATTACATAATTATTATATAATTAATAATTATTATAAAAAATCAGAGGAAATACGTCATTAGCATGTATTTGGTCCCTCTGCTATGTAGGGTCGAGGAATAGGGGTCGAGACATGATAACATAGCAGCTCCTCCATAACTGCTTTTTCAAATGGAAAAGGTATCCGTTATTTAGTGGTTTGATAAATAAAGAATATTAAAATATAATTTATATTAACAAACTTAAATTTTAAATTATAAACATTTTAATTTAATTAAAAAAATATGTTATACTTTCAACTCAAATTTAGTATTCGAGTAACACAAATATTAATTATATAAAATAAATATTAATATCAATATTAATTGTATAAAATCTTATATAATTATTTATTATTTATAAAAATTATTAATTATTAATTATTTAATTATTTATTATTTAATTATTTATCTTTATTTTTATTTATACATAGTATAAAATTTGTAGACTCTGTTATTTGATCTCATTTGATCAGACTTTATGTTGAATTACAAGGGCATATTTATGTTGAATTATAAGGGCGTATGTATGTGAAGGCTAAAATTTCGTTTCATTTGAGAATTCATCCTGAGTACGGGATGGATACTTATTGAGTTGGTACACAAGAAATACCAACTCCTGAGAGAAATACTAACTCCTGAAGAGGACTCTTGCATAGCCAAAAGCTAAAGAAAATTATATTTCTTATTGTCTCTTTCTCAATGTATAAAAATAAAATTAAAATATAGTCTCTTTCTCGATGTATAAAAATAAAATTAAAATATATAGAATGCTATTGTGAATATCGCTTACAATCAGCGTGGGTGGATTTCATCAGCAGTTAGCCCACGCCTACATTTCGTGTTTCGGTACTGGAAAAATATAAAGAATGTTTAGTACTTTTTTACTAGTAAATTCGGGCACAAAGTATAACTTCGAACAGTATCGGCATTGTACGCTTTGCGACCCCGTTTATTAGACGTGACTTGAAATTACTAATCCGACTTTGACTAATTATTTTGCCTCTTGATAATTGATGATTAATTATATAATTGGTAGTATTTTTAATTAACCAAAGATATCGTTTTGTACTAAATTCCGTCACTGTACATATCCATGATCATGTGGCTAACGTTAGAAAATTTAACAAAGCATATAGATGTGCGTATTCACAATGTTTAATAATGTATTTCCATTATAGATCAAATATTGGTATTAAAAAGCACAAGAATAATAAAAGTGCATCGTGCATATTGTATTTGCATATTATAAAGAAATAGAATTGCTAAAATTGAAATTTTCGATAGTCACTGGTATCATCTTCATTGTATTGTGATCAGTAAAATTTTACAATTCAGAAATTTCAATTTCGGTTGCTTTAGTTAAAACTGTAAATTTGTATATATTTTAAAAATACACTACTTTTGTAAATACACTACCTATATATGTGGAGGCTATAATTTTTTATTTGAGAACAAATCATGAGCATGGGCTGCGTTCACTCGCATATAAAAAGATTGAAGAATGTTAACGGGTAGATTCGATCATAGTTAAGGTAACCTCAAATAGTATGAAATGTTATATAACAATTATTTATTATTTATAATTATATATTGTTTAATTATTTGAATTTTATTTAATTTTTTAATGATAAAACATTATTATTAAAAAACAAATTATAAACATTACTAACAAATTATAAACATTACTTTTATTCTTCGACCCATATATTGGGTCGAGGAATAAAAAATATAGGGGCCGAAACTTGATAACATATAAGTTCTTCCTGATGACTTTGATCCTTATTCTGATATATCGTCTAATATTTATCAGTCAATTCATGAAAATTGACTTACATTTTAATAAATATAAATATATAAATATAAATTGCATAAAATCTTATAAAATTCATCATTAACACGTATTTAGCCCGCTGTTGTGTTCATAGTGACTGAATAGAGGCTGAAACCTTATTAGTTCCGCCTGTTGACTTTTATTCCTATTCTGATGCTTATTCTGTTATTTATCAGTCAAATATCAATAACCTTTTCAGTTTTGACTTATTTTATTTTTAGCATGTCAGTTATTCCTAATGCCCTCTAATCATCTGATACATTATTAGTCAATTCATAAAAATAGATTTTTATTTTGAACTTCGATTTTAAATTTTAACTTTATATAAATTATATAACATAATTAATAATCTTATATTAATAATCTTATATAACAATTATTTATAATTATTTATTTTTATTTAATTATTTATTTTTATTTGTTATTACGTCTAATTTTTAAATAATTTAATATACGTAGACTCAGTTACCCGATCTGATTCGTATATTTAAGTAATATTAATTCTTCTCAATCGCTCTAAATTTGAACGTTAGAAATGCTCTATTTCTTTTAAATCTACTATTAAACTATTTGTATGTTTAATTTAAATAAATGTTTAAAATTTGCTTAATTCAAATATATTTCTATTAAGAATATTGGACATTAAATTTTAAAGGACTTTATTCGTTATAAATTGCCGTTATCTTAAAGAACATTGGCATAGTTCTAAAATGTTTGAATAAATTACATAACATTTGATATTTAAGATTTTTATTTATTAAATAGCTTAATTTTTATTTTAAATTAATGAATATTCCTGATAGTGACATATCAGTGACATTTATGACATTTAATTATATTTTAAATTTTAAAATAAAATAAATAAAGTAACCTCAAATAGTATGAAATGTTATATAACAATTATTTATTATTTATGATTATTTATTGTCTAATTATTTGAATTTTATATATCATTATTTTTTAATTTATAAATACTATAAAATAAATCTTATTTTATTATAATATTATTATTTTTAAATGTTATTTAACATATTTTAAATATAGTATAAAAGACGTAAACTCAGTTAGCTGATCCGATATAATAATTGAGCAGAATTGGATGTAACGCATACATTGAACACAAACTCTTATCCATCTTGATACAATTATGCAATAAGGATGATCATTATATCTTATCTTAAATAAGCAATACTTTTGTATTTGGTGATTGCTAAAAGTATAGAATACGTGACATATGAAATCTATCAGTCGGTAAAATTCTCTATACGCCGATCTCCTTAAGCATTTAGAAAAATGCTTAAGAAATGCTCATAAAAAATAAAAAGTTGTAAATATAAACAACATTGAATAAAAAGTATCGATTTTTAGAGCATCGATATACAGCATCAATTCTTAGATTGAACCGATCCGGATATCATTATTTTCTTCAAAATATAGATTATTCGATTTGGAACTCATTCATTTTGGGACATATAAACTTAAAGTAAACGTTTTTATAATATTAAATTTCAGCTAATAATTTTAAATTTATTTTTAATATTATTAAAAATTTTAAATTAATTAACTTATTATTAATATTTTGATTTTGATATTAAGAATACTTGGTAGTTTCCGCTTTAAATCGTGAGATATCTTAATGCTCAATTTAAATATCAATATACTTATGAATTAAGATCCCATAGAAAAAACATTTGATGTGATTTATATACTAATAATTAAAATTCAATTTCGGACTTGCGACGTAAAGCCTAAATCACTTATTGCCACTAACATGATAATATAAAGAAATATCGAATATAAATCACGATGTGGCAGCTACGAAAGAATCGACAAAACGATACCAGGATGACCGGTAGACGGCACGAGCATATCAAAGGTCTTTAGAGCTAGAAAATTTCTAGCAAACTAGGTACATGCTTCACCAAAAGGATCATTGGCGAAGAGCACTGGCTAATGCCAGCGCATTCTCTCAATTTATCTGTTAACTTATTTGTATTTTACAAGTAAATGAGAGATTTCCGTGGGCATTTTTAAGAAGACTTCCTTAAGGTTACGAATTTAATGAGATTTTAAATCCGAATTTCGACTGGCATTTTTTATAATAAAACAAAGAAATTGTCTATGTATAAATAAGATATTCGCAATGAAAATATGTTTAAATAAAAATAAATTGTAATTTTGTAAAATTCGTTGTGGTTTATCTGATGAGTGTACAGATGTTTGTTTAAGTAAGCAACTGTTTGTCTGTAAAATTTCATGTTGCGAGTAAGTCAAATAATATTCAATTAAATAATTATCCTGATCTGCTTTTAAACTTTATTTCAAAATAGTAAAATATAATATATAAAAAAGAATATAAACAAGAATTACAAATAAATATATAAGTCATTGTGTGATTTAATTTAAGTTACCATAAGTTTTCGTTTTTGTCTCGTAATTTATGATATAAATATTAGATATATAACTTTTATATTGGATATTAGCTTTAAAGTAAATATGTATATTCTCTTAAGTAGCAAATGCACGGCTTATATATATCTTGGTCATGATAAGTCGTTTCTCTTAGGGAGATAACAAATTAGCGATACATCTTCAAAGTTCCAAAAATGGTATCACAGATGATAAAAGCTACTTTCAGTTCTATATTTGTAGATGATGGCAGTCAAACAACAACGGAAGAAATCTACAACCAAGAAAGTATGCCAGAAATTAAACGTATAATATTGCTTATATTTATTTTGATGTCATGAATGATTATGTTCGGGTCGAATGTAATTTGTTTCTGACGAACCATCCAGAGAAAAATAAAAAAATTCAAATCGTCTGGATTATCGGCTAAACGTTTTGAGCTTAAAAAATTGTAATCACTTTTTTTATAACAAAGAATAGTCAAATCAAAGTATTCGTTGTTGATTACTCGAAGCATGTCTAACTGACAAGTGAAACCTTGAAGATTACGTGCAGAGAGAGATACAGGATTTCTCGAGTTAAGGTATATGATGTATATATTTCTGCTCTATTTAACTGAAAATCAAGCCCACTAAAGCGTACTTTTGTACGGTTTTTGCATTTCCAATTCAACACACTGAAAAAGTGACTTTATTTGAACGTAAAATGTATGATGTTTTTGCAGACAAATCACAAATTAAAATCTAAAAGGTAATTTTAGTTAAATAACACTTGTAATGTTTCGATTTTCATTTCAAACGAAAATTCAAGAATTGCCAGAAAGCAATTCTGGAGTTTTATATAGTTCGACAGGCTCAAATTGTCGAATAAGTACAACCAAATCATTAATTGCATAGTTTTCAGCTTTTACGCCATCAAATTTGTCGTCATTCAGACCTGCCATGATTGCGACTAAACGCTTGCCAAATACCCCAGAGCTGTCAACTTCGTCAATATCATTGAATTGATCGTTGTTGCTAATCATTTAAATTTATAAATCAGTAAATAAAAAAGGACAAAAGTTGGCATAAAGCACGAATGATAACGACGAATCGTATTTTAAATTAAATTGGGTTTCTACATAAATTGCAATTTATTTCATGACACTAACATTCAACAAGAAGCGATACAAAAATTGCAAATTTACGCTTGAATCATTTCGTGTTTAAGGAAATTTGTTCTTAACGTTCTTAAAATTTTATTCTCAAAGTTTATCTTCTTTCAAGTCATTTCTGGGATACCTCCTTAGGTTAGATGCATAACTTGTAAAATCGTTTGCAAATTGGTTTGCAGTTAGAACAGTTCCTTGAAACGTACTTGAAAGACTGAGTTTCGCAAATAATCTTTAATTATTATCTTACGATATTATTTTTTCAAGAAAGAAAAAATTTGATCTTTTTTATATTGAACAATATAGCTCCGCGCGGCAGCTAGGACGATGTATGGACGCTTGCCGTGACAAAAAAAATAAAGATGATGCGTGTAATTTGCAAAATTTCAATGGAAGTCCTTATTAATCCTATTGTAATAATACATCTATTGGAGATGAACGCACTTGAGTGCTTCAGTTACATCAAACGACAAGAGAAGAATATTTAGATAAATATGATGTACAGTCACTGCTAGACATTAAAGACAATCACAACAAGCCTTTAAGCTTGTTGGATCAAGGAACTACTGAAGATTGTGAGGTGAATGATCAGTGAAAATAATAAAAAAACGAAGACAATGGAAATTGCGATGAATTTAAATTGTCAGTCCTTTTTATTTTTAGTCGTTTATTCGGCAACTTTATCAAAAAAATTACAGCAGTTACATGTTGTATTTACATTTAGCGAATAAGTAAATAGATTTTTTGAATTAGATAATTAAAATAATTAGATAAAAATTAATAATAAATTAACAAATGTCCGATAACAACGGATTTTAGACATAAAAATAAAATTTGCGAGTATAACTATGAATAAATGTGTTTATTGAATTAATTAATTTGAACTTAGAAACGCTTTAAAAATGCTTACATTAACATGGATGACATTACTGTTAACGCTCTGCTCGTAAACCAGTACGCAACTTGAACAAATCCAGATGATCTACCAAATACATTTTCCAGTTCCAATGACTCTAGCTTCGACATATAAAACTTAAGTACTGACTGAAACACTAAAAGTGAAAAGTAAAAAGAAACGTTAAAATTGAAAAAACGTTAAAATAAAAAATAAAATTAAAATAAAAAATAGAAAACTGTGTCCACTTTTTGAAATTGAAAATGTGCATATTTGCTGAAGCTAAAAAGCTTTCTAAAAAGCTAAAAAGCTTTTACGAAACAAAAAATTAGTTCATTGAATTCCTACGTTTTAAAACTTTTTTTTGTAATTTTATATTTTATGGAATTTTAAATTTTTGAATATTTTTACAACAAAATATTACTTACCTGATGGCAGAGTTGACATTGAACCTTCTATTTTCTCTTCTATCGAGAGATAATGTTTCCTGTTTGTGTTAATGAACCGTGGAATTGCCATTGTAATCAAACCTTAACATCGAGATTTAATTTCAACTAAAACTAGAAAACTCAAAAATCGAAAAGTTTGTGAGATCAAATGTTACAGATAAAAACCAACAATTTCTACACAAGAAAATTAGAATTTTATCACAAACGAAGATAAAATTGTAGTGCCAAGAAGATTTTAATCCCTAACAACGATGCATCATCATTTTTTTCACTAATTTGGATGGATTTATCATATTTAAATATTATTGATCTACCTCAATATTAAAATCACTATTAAACCATAATGATAATAATATTAAATAATATAAAATTTATCTCAATATTAAATATAGATCTATCTCAAAATTACCAGTATGAAATGAAAAAAAATATCATTATGAATTGAATTTGGCAAATTCATTGATGAATCTTAAGCCTTAACTCTTTCTATCTAAAATACCGTAAATCTAAATAATATAATTTTTAAGTTAAATGCAATGCATTTCGCTATTAAGCGATTCACATTATAAATTTAATTGTTTCTATCGATTGAAATCTACAAATACAATTCTTATCAAATGCAATATCCGTAATATTGCATATTTTAAAATATGCATTATTATATTTAATATTATAGTATGTCGTTATATACCCAACCTGGAAAATTTGATTTTCTTTAAAAGGAGCTTTAAAAATCTTAGTCTTTGCTCTGAGGGACATTATCTTGAGAAGAAGACTAATCCCGAGATTGCTATGGTATAGCAAAGGTGTACCTGAGCGCTTTCTCTTAGTGACAGATGTTGGACCCATTTTAGGGCCCATCTAGCTCTCCATATAAAATATATACATATATATTTACATACATATAATATATACATATAATATATACATGTATATATACATATCATATACATCTCTAAATAATATATAATATATATCTAATATAAAATGTATAAAAATATATATTTTTATATTTTTTATTTAGCACATGGATATATAAAATACAAAATTTTTCGATAATTCGGATATTTCACAAGTTAAATAAACTTACTTAAATAATTGAGATTTAAATATTACACTTTTCCATTTAAAAATTTAAAGATTTTCCATAATTAAAACATAATTTAATGATTTAACTTTCATAATTTAACTTTTTTTAACTTTAGTAATTTTTGAACTGAAAGATTTTGGTACACTCCAATTAATAGCTATAATCCGTCCTACATTTCGGGAACACAAAATCAGCAAAAAAAGCATTTATTAGTGCGTTATAGCTAATCAAAAATAAATAGCAAATACAAACACATAGAAAACGATATAAATAGACGATGCAAGTTGATTCGTAAAATAAATTATTTTTGATGTGCATCATTCTGTAAAATAATAAAAAAAATCTTAAATAATTTTTAAAATAAATCTTAAAAAATTTAAGATTTTCTATAATTAAAACATTTTAACTTTAGTAATTTTTGAACTGAATAGATAATAAATTATTTTTTGGAATTAAGATTGTAATTCATCATCAGCAGCATTTATGTTATTCTGTATCTAATGCTCAAACCATCAAAGGAGCAGATAAAGCCCACGATGTATATCGTCTTATGTAATATGATTATTTGGAGTATTTTATACTTTTTATCGATAAACATCATCTACTTGAGAGTTTAAATTTATTTTTGAAAATATTTTAATGATTTATTTGACAATATTATTTAACATTTTCTAACATTTAGATATTTTATAAGTTAAGATGTTTTTATAACTCATTTTTATAAATTGGTTAATAGATAATATACCATGTTTTAGAATTGAGATTAGTTGTCATCCGAAGGAACAGCCTATAGAGTTAATCTTGATGATATCAGGGTTCATCCTGATGTAAGGTTTTCATATAAACACATATTTAAAAATACCAATTAATAACATAATAATAAACGAGAATAATCGATAAGTAGAAAATAATAATCGATAATTACAAAATATATTATTATTTTTTAATATTCATTTATTAGCAAAGTAATTTATTAATATTTACAATATAAAATGAAATATTATTAAAAATTATATTATTCATTATTACGCATATAATATGTCAATAATATTATTGACAATTATAATATGTTCACAAATACATCTAATTTGCCGCAATAAAGACATGGGACAATTGCCACAAGTGCAAGTCAGATCAAACGAATTTTTATAAAATTTTTATTTCACAAATTATTTTTGATTGGCATAATTTTGTTGTTTTTGCACATTTAAAAATCACCAATAATAAATTACAACAAACCGTATATTTATAGTAAACATTGTCCACAAGAAAATATTTTAGGAAGTAAGAAATGAATTATGGATCTACGACTGTCAACATAAGTTTAAAAAGGACTTTTTCGTGATTAAAAATTAAATCCCGAAAAAAAGAACTTTATTTACTGCCAAATACACATAAACAAATTTGCCATGTCCAAGTAGACAAATCTTATCTAATATACGGACGGTTAGAGAACGACTTTGATACATGTACACACATTATTAGCGCGAGCATTACAATATGGAACTACTGATGGAAAAGTTTGACTAATTGAACTGCCGCTTGGGATAGTTGCACTTGTCGAATCTTATTCCACATTCCAAATACTGATAAATTTCTGAGAAATATGTCAACACTTGATGAAGAGTCAATATATACATCTGTTCTACTAGACGAAGCTATAAAACACGTTTAGGAATACCTGCATAGCAAATGTGCTTGGCCAAATAGTGCAATATCGTATATCATTTATACTATATATACAATATCGTATATCTCAAGAATAAAATTTTCGAGTACGATGCGTATCATATCAGCAAACAGATCAGGTGTGCAATGGGCACAAGTTGCATGTATTTACTACAAGTTATGTAGCGACCATCGATGAAAATATCCTCGCTTCTTGTACATAACGGCTTAAGCATTTCCTGAGGTATACTGATGATATTTGGCTTACATAGGAAACCGATAAACACTCATTAAGAAATGTTTTACAAATCTTGAACTGTCAAAACCCATTAAAGTTTAAGAACAATTGTCAACAGAAACAATGCCGTTTATTGGCATCAAAGTTCTAAGAGAACATCAAAGGATGGGTTGTATGCCGAAAACCAACGTGAACATCCATGCATCTAGTTACCATCCGCCTCAAATATGGCGTAAATTTATTTGTAATAAAGTGCGAAAGATACATGGATTGAAACCGGAAATATTCAAATATATGATAGTAAACCCAAGAAATCAAAGGCTGGTCACTATCTCAAGCTACCCAATAAATACTCGAAAATATGCAGAAATAAACCGATATGAACCATGTGGGAACAAAAGATGCGAAACTTGTGTTGAAATTGCACCATTGTCGAATTTTAAAAATAATACTACTGATACGTCATAGCAATGTTTTCAATATAAATTAAATGTTGTGTTTGACATGCACATTACGTTCGTGAAACGGGTAATTCAATGAACATTGGAAATAATCTACGATCTCAAAGCAAAAGAATTAGATTCCGTAGTAAACAATATACATAGCGTGATAAACCACTCTTTTACGTTCAAAATAATTGATGATGGTCTTACAAACTCACGATAAAGGAAGCAGATAGAGTAGTTCGGCACATCGCATATTTTAACAAAGCTTCACAACTCGTTTACGCAAAAGCAACTAAAATTATGAAAAGATACAAATACGAAGAAAAGATTATTCCAGACTTTTTTATGTAAGTATACGCTTTTGTATAAGTAAAAACTTTTGGTTCAACTTTGCAAGTATAAAATGACATAAAAAATGCATTTTTATGAAACGTTTGTAAATTTGAATCGTTTATAGTTTTCTAAAATTCAAATATTTTATAATTTAAGCGCGGGGCAAATACATGCTAATGATGAAATGCTTTAATAATTATAATCATTTATAATAGTGTAATTATTCATAATAATTATAATCAGTCTTATGTAGTCACAATATATAACCTTATTTTATTAGAAGGTTATATGAAAGAAGGTTATACCTTCTTTTATCATTTAATGTTAAAATTTATATAATGCATGTTTAATTTTTTATAATGCATATAATTGATTTGAAAATATTGTTTATTGATCGAATAAATACAGAATACTTACTAGCGAGAAAACATAAAAAGAATCAATTAAAACAAAATCACACAAAATCACGAACCCTCTTTTAACATATACTCAATGGCGTTGTTATATCCACATATTAAAACTTCTTCCGCAGTGCGGGGATCTTGAGGAAAGAATGTACGATGAAGACGGGTCAAATTATCTATTGTACGATGATAATGAAGACCTTGTGAATAAACTATTAGGTGTGCTTCTGTTTTCTTCACATGTGGACATATATCGACACTTGGTGAACTGAATGGAGAAACTGTTATGGTATATTCGTTCAGACGAGGACAATTGTTCGATACACCTCCATCCCAGTAATACTGTTATAATGGTAAAGAGAGAAATATTCAAACATTTATTTTAAAATAGAATTTTTAATTAGAGCATCTATTAATCCGATGTTACGTCACAATTGACATAAACACGTAACTTTAAATGGCAATTAAAGATGTCAAAGGTGTATTATTAAGAATTTGCTTTTGTAATAATAGCATTCATAAATACAGCAAAATTTATTATATATAGGTTTTGGTTGACAAGAACATCATTTTGTGGATTAACTTCAATTAGTGCTATATATTAAATAATTTTATTAGAAGACAACATAGATCATTCTCGATAGATGTTGAAATTAACTCCTTGCAGATACTGTGTTTTTTGTTCTCATGGGCATACAAATTTCAAGATTAAGCAAGATGGCTAAATTTAGCGACATCCAAAACAATCGCTCAGATCTCACCTTACAATGACTGTCACAAGCAATATCTAGATGATCATCAGCATTGATGAGCGTAAAGCCACATTCAAATCAAATGCTTTACTGCATTCGGCCGTTGTTTCTAATTCGACAGTAGCTAAACCGTTGATATAGCTAGATAATTACGAGTAGCGCTATTTCGGCTTATGTGGTGCGGAAAAGAAAATAAATGAGTCCTATGTATGCAGGACTATATTATGAGTAATTAACAACGCAGATATTATGTATTAATGGCACATATGTATTAATAAAGAATAATGTTAACAAGAAAATTTTAAGGCAACTGCATTCAATTGTTTGTTTGATATGTTGTTGATGTAACGATGCATGTTTCCTATCAATACATGGGGACATTCATAGCTAAAACACAGGGGATACAAAGTTTTTCAAAGATTAATAACGTCAATCCAAAAAATCTACAACAGATTAGTTGATTTAATTTTTATCCATTCGTATATCGCTAAATGAATGTGTGAGATCTTGAGTGAGATTTTCTTAATCCAAAATCTCGCTGGTATTAATTTTGCGGTTGATTTGCCGAAAAGCAAATTAATTCTCTCGAAATTCATTTTAGCATGAATCATCCGTATTATAATATATTAATACTATACATCCTGCATAACTCACCATATTATAATTATAATTTATTAATATAGTATTAATATATTTATATATTAATAATATATTAATATATTATTAATATATTAATATTATTTATTAATATATTTATATATTATAAATATATTAATATTATTTATTAATATAATATATTAATATTAATCATATAATTATATGAAAAATGATATAATTCTTTTAAGTTCTTTTAATTTTGATTAAAAGAACTTAAAAATCTGAATTTAATTCAGTTGTCACTCAAAGATTTTAATTTAGATAAAGCGAAGTGCCTTAAGCGTAAACTTTCATTTGTTTTCATTCCGAATATAAATATTGCATCAATCTAAATTCGTGGAACTTTTCACTTTGGCTAAAGGTAACTGAAACGATCTGTTAGGGTGCCCAGTTATAGCCTTTTAACAAAATTACAAAGTAATCAATGACGCTTGATCCCGCTTCAAAAGTTAGTCAGAGCATAAGAAGTTACCGGAAAGATGTCGGTCTGACGACCAGTGAGAGTCATAGCTATAGCCGTGTTCTATCTCCACTTAACGAGGAAGAAATACTAACTTCCGGGAATCCTCATCTCATGAGGCCGCAGCTTTCAACCACCACGATCAGCGGGCATGAGATTAATTTAATCTAATGGATTAATTTAATCAAGGATTAATTTAATCAAGGATTAATTTAATTATTTTATATTAATTATTTTGCAAGGATTAATTTAATCTAATGCGGTTTATAAACTTAAATGATATTTAATGAACATATTAAAGATTATTACGAATAATTTAAAATATTCAAAGATACAAGAGAATCTAACATCCACAATGCTTACTTTACCGTGATATTTGTGTGGCAGAAATCCGGAAAATATTGGAATATGAGAACTACATGCCAAGGCCTAAATAAAGCTCAATTACATGTAAATAAAAACTTTCAAAATAATTTGTGTCACGCAAGAATACGATGATGAAACTGATAGGTGAAAAACGCATAATTATACTGATTAAAATTTACTCATCTAGTTCACACAACCTATACTTTTCCAAATTTTATGCATATCAATGCCTAACAGAATTAATTTATAATAACAATTTCGATTACATTTATATTAGAAATTTTTTTGAATTGTCCAAAAATGTTTTCGATCACATTTATATTACATTTTTATTACATTCTAGAAATGCGAAGCAATTTTTTATTGAAACGCTCTGACAACACCGTATAAATTAAAGAATTTTCATATAAATACATTGTTTAGCATTAATTAATTGACTAAATACTAATTTAAATAAATTAAATTAAAAAATTAAATTAAATTCTAGGTATTTAAAATATACAATAATATTAAAAAATAATAAATTATTATTAAATTTTAGAGTAATTTAAATTCAAAGGTCATTTGCTTTATGACCTTTAACCCTTTTTGTGATATATCTTCTATTTTTTAATCGCTGCAATAACGATTGGAAAGCATTGGAGCGATCACACCTAAGACTCTTTCACTATACTTTGGGTACTTCCTTTGTTCTTTATAGATAAATTTATTGCGTTTATAATTTTATTTATTGCGTTTTGATGACCGAAAGTGCATTATCAGATAAGGATTTTTTAATCATCAATCAAACCGTTGCATAACAATTCATGTATTGAGTTGCGATCTATGATAGTTATCAAAAAGTTATTTTTAAAGGTTTTAATGCTAACCATGCTAAAGTAACTTTCTTTAAAGAAGCAAAGCCCAAACCGCAAAATACAAATAACCAATTTGTAGTTTTTTCTCTTATTTTTTACGCTATTTAGGCCAGATAGGAGATCAAGTTCATTGCCACATTTATGTACAGAAATACATATTCTATTTGCGCATTGATCCATGGATCCAAAATTCTAATGCCAACATAACGCAGAGAAAGGGTAAGAACTATTCTTGTCTATTTTGGCTATTTCCGTGAAAACTTATTGTGCAAACACTCTGAGATAGACTTATGGCTTATAAGAATCCAAATTTGATACACACCTGCGTTGCGAAAACTTAGTTTTTAACGGAATTGACTGAGTTGACACAGGTCACGTTGCATGTGTGTAAAGTAAGCTTTCCTTTCCTCACAATAACTCAGTTCGAAAATAAATGTAACCATTTTTTTCTTATCCTTATATTTTGTCTTGAACAAAATCTAGATCACCAATTGCTGAATGTAAAATTCAACCATATCGTAACTAATATTTAATTTTATTTCATAAACGTACTTATGGTGTTTTCGAATTTTATTTTTGTAAGAAAATGTTACATTTTTGTTCATTGACATTAAATCGATAAAAAAGACCTAATTATATTATGCGTTCCAAACTTTTAATATATATGGAAGTATTTGAGTATTTGTTTCTCATCATCGTTATTTGTATCAGAATAATAAATAATTATTAAACAATAATTATAATAAAACCTAATAGAATATTAATAGTAATAAAATAATCAACAAATTACATATAATATTATAAATATTATTATTATTTCCAAATATTCTAATTAGAATTCTTATTATACAAAACTAGAACAGCTATCATTTAAATATTCATCAACATTAAATATGTGGTGGTGAATTACGTCGATAAGGTCGTCATTACTGTCAAAATGATTAACCAGTTCGTTATTTCCACTTCTCCAACTTGTTAACGACACATATAGACGATTATTGCATTTCAGATATGCATCTTTTGGAAGCATTCTAAAATTATAAAACAAGAAATAAACTTATTTGAATATTTGAATTGAATTAACAAGCTTGAGTAAAGTAGTAAATCTGTTTGTTAAATGTAGCTGGAACATCCAGCATAGTATTCACATTAAAGAAAATTCAAAATTAGATTCAGAAACATATCGAAACATTATTAAAGGGTTGAAAAATACTTACCGCCGAAGTGAAGCTTTCAATTCACTACTGAGACTAAAATTACGGGATAATAATCCAGCAGTAAATTTTCGGACATACCGCATCATATGCAACGATTCGTATAAGCAGGTAGCTGTCAAAAAAGAGTAAAATACATTCGACATTTAATGGTGAAATATGAAAATTTTAAATCGTCTGACACAATCAGGTGTAAAACAAATGTTTCATGAATAATCAAAACTATTTATATTAATTTATAACAATCCAGCAATAATAATCCGATATAAAAATTATTAATAATCTAAAATAAAATTTCTTAATATAAAAATGATTAAAATACCTTTATATCTTAAAATCTTTCAACTAAAATTGTTATTGTATGGCAATAAGAAATGATTGCATAACTCAGAAGCTTTTCTAAATAAATTGTAACTATAACGATAAATAATAATTTTAATAATTAAATAATTTTTAAAATTAATTTGAAATGGATTATTTGTTATCGTGTTATGTCATTTATCGTGTTATGTTTTATAGATTATTCAAATAAAGATGTATAACTCGCTTTCAGTTCAATTAATTTGAACAATTATAAGACAATTATCTACGGGCTCTATTCTCGAGCCCGAAACACTCATAGCAGATCCAAATGATCAACAATCGGCAATGATATGGATGCATTGAAAGCGAAGGTTCAGTCACTTCCTGCGATCCATAACTGATATTACGAATGACAACAAGATTCACCACATTATCGTGAATAACATTTCACCACCTAAATACCAGCACATATCTAATATGGAAGATTACGGTACAGCAATTCAAACCTTTGATAGTTTGTTCAATATACCAAAGAAGAAGTTTCGTTCGATTTAAGTCAAGTTTGTGCGAATAACCGAAGTGTCGACCAATAATATCGACCAATTCATTGGTCAAATCAAAAAATATATCTGAATAATATAGAAAGCTATCGAACTAGATATTAAGACAAGGGACATATCACAGAGTGTTCAAAATTATTACAACAAGCTTTGAACGCAATCAGATCCTTGCTTTGTATCGAGCCAAATGCAACACCACATGATCGTGTGCGATGCATTTATTGCTGTCATTCTTAGTACCTTCAGTCTACTCCATTGAGCATAATAAATAAATATCTTTAATAGAAGCTCAAGCACTCGAAATGTCACAAATGAAAGCGGAACATACATATCTCAAGAAAATTCGATTTGTTCGAAATCTGACTAAATCGAATTGCGATCCTAATTAATTGAAATCTAATGTAAAAAATGACTATATTGACAGAATGAATCGCAATTGATTTTTTGTAAACAATATAATTATGCTAGTACGAGATTACGTGTAATCCATAAGTCATCGTAACCCTAGTGTTGCGAGACTTTACCATTACGTTAGAAAAAATAATATGATATTTTTGGTGGAATTGTAAGAAGCTTAATCAAAGATTGCAAAATATGTTCGATGCTGAAGCTTAGACACTACAAACCAAAATTATCATTTGATAAAGGCGACTATACCATTAAAGCGAATGTCGATGGACTTTAAAAGCCCACTGTCAACGAGTTCACCTAAATGCTATTTGTTGATAATATACGAGTTTTCAATATTTCCATTCGGATTACAGTACAACGTCGATTAGATTAACGTCCATAGTAATAAAATTCCTTAATCAATTATTTAATTTATTCGAATTGATATCGTAAGTTCATTCCGACCAGTTTTTATATCGAAAGAATTCAAAATATAACTCAAATACCCCAATGTTGTCAAAAGAGCAGTCCGTATAATCCTACTGACAATGGTCAAATCAAAAAATATATCTGAATAATATAGAAAGCTATCGAAATAGATATTAAGACAAGGAACATATCACTACGTGTTCAAAATTATTACAGCGAGCTTTGAAGGCAATCATATCCTTGCTTTGTATCGAGCCAAATGCAACACCACATGATCGTCATTTATCATTTAAACCAACATCTTCTGGTCAATAATTATAAATGATGACAAAATTTGAAGAACAAATTTGATCTCATTACGCTCAGATTAAGCGCAGTGACGGTAAGGATAGAATCGTCTCGGTTGACATCTCTCATAATATCCTAAAGACAAAAATAATAAGGACAGTGTGGCGATGATCGGAGCAGTACAATAAACTACGAACATAGTAAGCCAATTATAATAATTCCCTTGAAAATCGTGAAAAGGATTTGACTGGAAAAGACAATTGCCCCGAATTGCCTGAATTTTACTGGAAAAGATAATTACCCGGAATTGTCTGGATTTGACTGAAAAAGACAGCAAAAGGCACGATAACTAATTATCATTATTTGATTCACATAACGAACGAAGATCTATCGATCAGTAATTTTAATATCAAACCGATACGCAGTCTAACCTCTCGAAATGTAAGACGAAATCGTTGTCCACCTACGAAATCTAGTCTAGATGCTAGTGAAGACATAGTGTGACGGATAATGGTATGATATAAAGAATATAATGAAATATTTGACATAATATAATTTTATTTAATGAAATTCTTGTTACAAATAAACAAATTTATTAAATACATCAATAAAACAATAATTATGGTGCAATTATTTTTTATAATTAAAATGGAATATTTTGATTATAAATCTATTGAATATTTTGTTAGTCAGTAAAATCGCAAACTACAATACATATCTAAACCTGTAAAAGGCTTTAAAATACCTACATATCGGTATCGAGCAACAAACAGCAGCAGCAGTAAGGGACCCTGCGCTCGTACCAATAATCGGACCATCTAATATTTCTGGATAATTATCTTGGAAAGCTTTAACTACTCCCAGATGATATATTCCCAGAAATCCAGCACCGGAGAATGACAAGTGTGTCCTTAAACAAGCATTTGGGTTCAATATGCAAATTAAATTCGTTCTTCACGTGTATTGATCAAACATTATTTAAAAAGTCAATAAAATAATCATCGAAAATTTAGATTTACTACAAAATGAGAAAATTGATTTAGGAAATGAAAATAAATAAATAAAAATCAATTTATGAAATTGACTTTAAATGTATACCATTTTATACATAATCAACATACTAATATATTACTATAATTAATATATTAATTCAAAGCAATTAATCAGAAATGCGTAAAGTAAAATGATCCATTTTTAAAATAAAATGTTTTAATTTCATCGAACACAAATCTAAATATGAAGTTTAAGTTTTATGACTGCTTGGGTATAAGTAAACAAATTAAAATTAAAATTTGTAAGGATTAAATTAAAAAGGATTAAAATTTGAAATCCTTTATAAATTAAATTAAAATTTAATTTTTAATTTAAAATTAAATTTTTAATTATATTTTAATTGATCTTATTCCGAAATTCAAAAAATAGACAAAATATTTAAAATTTGTAAGGATCAAAATTAAAATTAAAAAGGGTCAAAAATTTTAATTTTTTTAAAATTAAATTAAAATTTAATTTTTAATTCAAAATTAAATTTTTAATTATAGTTTAATTGATCTTATTCCGAAATTCAAAAAATAGACAAAATATTTAAAATTTGTAAGGATCAAAATTAAAATTTAAAAGGATTAAAATTTGTAATCCTTTATAAATTAAATTAAAATTTAATTTTTAATTCAAAATTAAATTTTTAATTATATTATATTTCAATTGATTTTATTCCAAAATTCAAAAAATACTCAAAATATTTAAATGCGCATCAAACACTTCTATATATGGATAAAAATTTACGTTAAAATTTACACATTCACTCTGGTCACTTCGATAAGGGTAATGTGTATAATGCATCATTAATACAGTATTCCAAGTGCATTAAGATAAGCATTAATTAAATAATTAATTATATTTAAATTGATAAACCAAATGTATCTTGTTTTACTTGCATGCTAGCAGTAGCTAGCGACATATAAGAATTAACTTTCGATTAAACTGATATATGAATTAAATTAAATATTTTAATTGACCTTACTCCAAAATTAAAAAAAATAGCCAAAATATTATAAAACTTTACAGAAACAGCTTTATTCACTTAGATACGATTATTCTAGCAATAATTTATGTGCATTCATAAATCATATATTACCTCTCGTGTTTCATTTGTATTTTTCCAGCTTAACCAGTCACAGATTAAGGCCAGTGGCGACAGATCTAGAAATTATTTTAAATAATTTGATAGTAAATTATAGTATCAGTTACAATAATACAAAATTAATAAATATTAATTTTGTTATATTTCAAATCTTCAAACGTAAATTTAAGTGAATGTAATTAAAAAAGTAAATATTTAGTATGTAAAATTTATTAATTTATATAATTAATGTTCCAGCAAATGGGCCGAATATTTGAAAGTGGATAAAATAGGGGAATAAAATAATTGCAAGATAACTTTTATAATAATTATTTTTATAATCATTTTAAAATAATTGCAATACTATTTTATAATTGATAAAAAAATTATTAAAATGTATTTTTGAATTATATTTATCAATTATATTTTCAAATTATTAATAAAATAATTTTATTTTCAAAAAGTAAGACAAATTTATATTTTAATATTTCATTATTTACTAATCAGAAAGAATCTATTTATTTTGTAGATTTGCCAAAAATCAATACGAATTGTCAAAAGACTATTGAAGTTTATTATTACTTTTGCAGTCTATTGAAAAATCAATAGACTTCAATAGTAATAGGCGGATAAAAATATAACATATTATATATAAGAATATAGATATTATTTATAAGAATATACATATTCTTATCTATATAAGATCTATATAAGAATATAGAGACGAGAAAAATAAACGTAAATTATCAAATAAAAAGTTATTAAGTGGTTTTGGTCATTAAAGGAACAGAGTTGCTCTCCTAATCAGCGCTTTTATGATGTGCATATACTGTGTATATAATCTGTTATGTATATAATCTAGAATATAGTCTAAAAATTCTTTTGTTTATTAAGAACCTTTTACAAAACTGTTAAAATATGTTTATTAATTTATTATTTGAATTTACATATTTTCTATTTTTATAATTTAAATGATTTTCAAATTTATTATAATATATATAAATTTACTTATAAATACAAAATAAATATAAAGGATTGCACTGATCTTTTATAATGAAAGATTATTAATAATAATTAATGATTATTTCTGAACAGTTAATGAATCTATGATTGTCGCGGGCGGAGTTTTCATTAAATGCAAAAACGCTCAAACAATTTCATTTTTTGAGAAAAAAAATCATTTTTTTCATTTTTTTCATTTTGTTTCTAAAATTCTGTTTGAACAGATCACATTCACTTGAAATCATGTACTAACACCTTGTAACTTTAATCATTTCAAGTTTTAAAGTTTTTTTGTTATTACTGAAGAGTGAACCCGCTTTATCATCGGGTGCCCCTACGTTTTTCGATAACGCGACCTTGTGCCTTTGACGTGTGTTTACAGAGATGTCTAGAGCGAGTGCAAGCTCGAGGTTTGAACCCCATACATAGAGTTTGCAATGCACACGCCTCCACCATTCGGCCTTTAATAATTATTGTTATTAATAAGTTAACTAAAAATACGATTTAAAATTATCATTTAAAATATCATTTTAATGCTTTCATACCTAAAATGTAATAAATGTTTAAATGTCAAGAAGAATATCAAAAACTTATCTTCATAGGTAACTCAATAGACGTTGTTTAAATTAAAAATTGTCTTGGATATTTAAAGTCTTATAACAAAATTCTGTGAAAATTATGTAAATTTATTGCGTGGACAGAATTACATTAATTTTAATGTCATGCATTTTACTCAATTGTCTTAAGGAAATGTGCTGTGAACACGTAAATATATCGTGTAAGCGAAATTACATTCATTTTAATGTAATACATTACACTCAAAAAATTTTAAAATTTAGGCTGAAAATTACAAAGGTCAAATGTAAAATATTTAATAGAACACTTACATGTATTATATATATTACATATTATATTATATGATGATTAAACCAATTATCAGATAGCAATTTTGTTCATAATGGCATGATTCACATTTTGAATATTGAAACCAACGGGGAAAAATAAAAATAAATAGAGATAAAAATATCCAAAATTTCAAAGTAAAATTTTAAAATATATTAATGGTTTAATGAAAGAAGCTATATGCAGCATTTATATTTTTAATTTCATGCAATAGATTATTTATAAAATCTATATAGATAATAGATTATTATTTAATAATTTATTAATATAATTTTTATTAATCCTATGCGCCTCTTGGCTTAGGCAAAAATATTCCAAGGAATTATACGTAAGCATTTCAAAAATAATCGATATGTCTAGTTTCTTAAAAGTCAGACGAGTATTGTGTCATGATTTGAGAAAACCTAAATTTTCAAGGTAAAATTTCTCCGAGGGTCTGTAAAGCATAAATATTTTAACTCATCCGTTCAATTTCGAGCAACGACCTCTTCGAAAGATAAGCACACGAAAATACATAAGACTTTGGCAGTCATTATGCCAAAACCAACAAAAGGTTGCTTCGGTTGTTTTGCGTGTCAAAACAACTGAAGAGAGCAAAAGTTATCTGCTATCTTAACCGTGTAGAATGCGCACAAATAAGTGGGCAGGTGATATATTGTGTATTACTCCACTGGGATTGTGTATATGCCGGTGTTTCTAAGAATTTCGAGTTTGGTTTAGATAACTTAGATTGGAAATTAGCAAGAGTCTTAAATAGCTTATTTGTATGCGGAATCGCCAGCATGTCACTAATTAGAAAACTACAAGGAACAAGTTGGGCCTGTAAGGCTACCACTGCTAAAGACACTTTGATGAAAGTGTCTTTAAAGTGCTTTTGATGAAAGCACTTTAAAATCTCCAAATGCCTTTATCCATTTGAGGAAAATTAGCAGCTTATAGATCAACCCAGTAAGCATTGTTGTTTTGATTTTGATGTTTTCCTATTTTTGATAATAGGAAACAACATGATTCTGAAAAGACGAATGCCCTTAGAAAGAAAGATAACCTAGATGTTAACGCATGCTGTTCGCATAGCGCATTTTGAGACTTTTAGCACACAATCAGCAAAATGACCACGGTATATCAAAATATTCGTAATTTTTAAAGATGGTTTTAAAGGCGTACGAAAAAGAGTGATTATTATCCCGATTAAGGCGACTACCTCTTTGGAATTTCGCTACTTCAGTTTAGTGTTAACCTTTAGTTTGAGAGTTTTGCAAAGCACCAGTGCTAACATGGAGTGTTTCACCATGTGGTATATTCAGTATACATTATCGCTAAGTCGTCTTCGTAAAGGACGCAAAAAATTGACTTTAAATCTAGACATATTTGAGCTGAAAAATACATTAAGCAAAATGCAAATAATTGCGAATGAGGGGGTCAACTGAGCATAAAACCTTTGTTAATGACAAACGGTTCTAATTATTTCAAACCATCAGAGATACACAGATAACTCGGTAGTAATATCTTACTATAGCATCAAAAAAGTCCAAATATCAAATATTTTCACAAGTTTTCGAAGTATCCATTCACTTAATAAAAAATATTTTGAAAATCCACGGATACAATATGCAGAGACAAACTTAGAGGATGATGACTTGAAAACAGCATTACCTTCAATTTATTCTATGAACGATTCAATTAAAAGGGATAGAAACAAACTTAACAATATTACATCAAATGCATACATCGATATTCCTGACAATTTAAAAGTAGATTACCAAGGTAATAAGTTTCTCTTGCATGATAGTGGAGTTAATAGTGAGTAAAGATTTGTTATATTTTCCCATTGCTATAGAAAATTGAAAATTCAAGAGTTTGCCTTATTGATGGAACATTTAGGGCCGCTCCTATTAAATTCTATCAAATTTTGATTATATATAGTGAAATATTTGTAAGATTTTATCCAATTATATATATTTTGATGACTGGGTAATCAAAAGCGCTTTATCGTCAAGTTTTAAGTGAGTGTAAAAGACTATTTTTATTTGTACCTCAAAATATAGTTTGTGACTACGAAGTAGCGTTAATAAATGCTACTGACTATTTATAATATTAAATTCCATGTAAGGGGTTAAATTTTTTTCCAAAAGCCTTGTGCCGAGTTGACGCCTTTTTCAAAAAAAAAAAACGTCGCCATATGAAGAGTTGACTCGAAGTCATCACCAAAGAATTCGGCAAAGAGAGCTTTTGGATGGCTTTTGGATATCAGCAAAGGATTGGTTCGGTGGTTGATACAATCAACGATTTGGCTAAGTTACGAAAGCAATGTGCAAAGTTTGATTTACATGTCTGTTGGAATTTCTGTCGCACTCATTACATATATCTCTATGTTGTCAGCATTGCCTGTTAAATCAAGACCAACTACAATGAAGTTAGAAGCAATTTTCTGTTCTAGTGCACACTTTTGAGACATTTCTAAAAAGGTCGTACTCAATGACGATGCGACTATTATCGTGCAATCTCTTTTCGAACCACCCCATCATAGATTTGATGCGGATTCTGGTCAAACGAGAAATTCATATTTTTGAGCATGATCAAGGTTATTAATTGGAGAAAGTTTGCCTTACACATTTGATAGTTTACTATTTCAAATTTTTCTGTATCGAGTCGACATCGTTTATCTTCTCTCTAAAGTTGATATATACACCGTACAAAAATATGATGTAATATCTCATATTTATTTTTGTTCTCGACATACTTTTGAGAGTATGTACCGCACAAAAAAATGTATGAGAAAGAAGTCTGGATAATTTCAGTGGGTCTTTAACCTGAGTTTACATAGTACAGTCCTTCCCATTGCACCGAAAAGATATACTCGCCTTATATACTGTATTGATGGAACAATGCGGTCACATGCTATTAACGATGAATTGTGACAATCATCAATTGTCATAATGCAGGAGTTTGAGCTCCTGCTACCCGGAAGGCAATCATCCCAGATCTACGATCTGGAACTTTAGATTTTGAAATAAGTTAATCACTTATCTATCTAAGTTCATCTAATAATTATTATATTAATAAATAATATTGTAAATTTTATTAGTAAATGCTACGATCTGGAACTAAAAAATAGTAAATGATAGATTATAAGATTGTTGTGATATCACTATTGTATTCATGTATATTTTTTAATTTTTTTAATTTAATAAAATTTGAATTTTTTTAAATTAAATTTTAAAAATCATGCAGTAAAAAGTTAAATTAAAATAAAAAATTATCTAAATTAAAATTAATTTTAACAAAATTAAAATAAAATGAATGACACAAAATTTATTAAAATAAAAAAAATATGAAAATTTTATGAAATTAAAATAAAAAATTAATATTTTTAATGTTAAACAAGAAAATCGCCTTTTTAGTGATCAACTTAAAAAAGAAACGAGACTTAAACTCTCTTTAAGCAGACAACTTAAAATAAATAAAAAATTTATCTAAACTTTTTGAGTAAACAATTTTCAAGTTGTCTACTTAATTACTCATAATGTTATATCGATTAACGACTATGACAAAACATATGGTATCACCAAACAACCTAAATACTTTATAATTACATTATTTCCGCGTAAAGTTTTAATTTGCAAATATCGAAGAGAGTACCATAGTGTTTTTAATTTGTCATTGAAAGTACTAATTATGCGAGACTAATTAAAATTAAACCTGGCTTATGTTTTATTTATAGATATGATGAAAGTAAATCATAATAAATCAGCAATTATGCAAAATATAATTGTTTTTCAGTAAAGAATTGCACGTAAAATGTATATCGGATCCTGTAATTATATAATTTTAATTTAAATAATTTTATTAAATTTAATTTGCAAGTTTATATTAACTCTAAAGTTAAAATTTAGGATACATTCAATAATTTGTAATAGCAAAATTAAAGGAAATTGTGTTTGAACAAGGAAAAATATTGCTAATAATCGTTGGCAATTAAAGGATGGATCTGGTATATTCAGACCATACAACTTTTTTATAAATTATCTTTTATGAAATGTCTTTTATAAATTGAACATTATAAAAGATTAAAGTTAAATATGAAACAAATAACAATTACGCATAGTTTTCTCCCGGATACTTACAGCAGAGTAAATTTATTAGAAATATGCAGTAAAGTAGATAACTTGAGAAAAAAATATTGCGAAATTCTCAAAACAAATAAATTATAATTTTTGTGATAAAAGTATGAAACGATCACTTATTAAAGAATTTACAATTTATACAAGAGCGTTTCGTTCACTATTTAATGACGCTTTCGCACTGTGACTACTCGACTCGTTAAACATCTGTAAATAAATTTACTGTATTGAACACAAATACTACATTTACTGTATTGAACACAAATTTGGCCAACTTTCGATAATCCGCGCATTTTCGTTATTATTGGTAAATCGATTAAAGTGACAACTGGTGAGCTGCTCCTTGATAATATCTACTACTTTAAAGTGACTACGAAACTTTAAATAACATTGAATGCATTTGTAAAGAGAAATAATTTAGAATGAATAATTGCATACACGAGCGAGTATCATCATTTGGTCGGCTTCATAAATTATCCTCGTGTGAATTCTTTAATCCTAGATGCAGCACTGTACACTACAATCAGCGTAGGTGGACCTCATCAGCAGTGAGCCTACGTAGGCTCACTGCTGATGAGGTTCACCTACGCTGATTGTAGTGTACAGTGCTGCATCTAGGATTAAAGAATTCACACGAGGATAATTTATGAAGCCGACCAAATGAAGAAATAATTTATTTGAGCTACGGGATTTACAATGTATTGTGAAAAATCTTAATTCAACATATAAACATTAACTGTCAAAAATATGTTTTTGCTCGAGTATTGAAGTGTTCAAACTATAGAGAAATACTAGAAGAATAACCGATACTGAGGTCATAACACCACCTTATAGGAATCTAACACCACCTTACACCAACTAGGAATCTAACACTTACAATAACCGTTCTTATACACAAACGGTTATTGTAAGTGTTAGATGTAACTGTTAGATTGTTATATATAGAACAATACCGGAAATTAATGGAGCATTTTGGAAGTTGAATAGAAAATTTTATATTACCAATGTAATATTTAAAAAAATATTGTAGGGTAATCGAAATTAATACTGGTATAAAATTATATGTATTTTGTCTTAAATAAAATACAAACAATTAGTAAAGCATTTATATGCATTGATTAAGGTAATATTTTAATTTTTATAGCATAAATTTCTTTTTGTAATTAAACCTCATATTAAAAAAATATTGAAAAAAAATATTGAAAAAAAACTATATATTGAAAGAAATATAAGCCTCATATTGAAAAAAACTATATAATAACAACTATTGATAAAGCTAACTTTGTCTCCATATGCAAAAAGCTTTAAAACTTTTAAGCACACTTCAAAAAATATTACAAGGTAATCGAAATTAAATCAGGTATAAAACACTATTTCAGTATTAATTCTACAAAAGAATTTTTAGAGCACACAAATAGAATGAACTTTCAGAATTAAAATCATTACGATTTTAGTACGCTTTATACAAATCTAGATTTAGCAGATATTAAAGATGCATTAGAAAAATTTATTATTCTTGTATTCGGAAAAAGATATACATATATATGTTATAATAACTATAACGTATATCTAACAAAAATTATTCCATCAAGTAAATATAAATATATGGATAAAATTGAATTAATAGAATCCTTAAATATTTTGACAAATCAAAATTATTTAAATGTAGGAACATCTATATTTAGACAAGTAAAAGGTGTTCCAATGGGAGGTAATAGTAGTCCAATTATAGCTGACTTGTTTTTAAGCTTTATAGAATATGAATTTGTTCATAACTGTGTAAAAACTAAATCTAAACAATATAAATATATAAAATATATGTTTCGATACATTGATGATATATGTGTATTTAATTCTAATAATTTTTATCCAATAAGTGAACAAATTCATCCAAGTAGGCTTATTTTTAATAAAACTAATGTTGATTATAAAGAAGGTATTTATCTAGATATGAACATTAGATTAACATCAATTAAAACTACTTTTAATTTATATCGTAAAGATGACATATTTAAATTTACAAGAAACATATTTTTGTATAAGCATCCATGCATACCATATAATATAAAATATAATACATTAAATAATGAAATTTTAAAAATTGCAACAATTTGTAATGATATTGGTTTTCTTCAAAATCATTTAAATAATTTAATAGATACATATTTTAAACTAGGTTGCTACAAAAATAACATCAAGCAGAAAATAGTAAAATATATAAATCAGCACAATAATATTAAAAATAAATTTAAAATCATTAGCTGAAATTTTTTTTGGATGGATAATAAATAATATACTTTGTATTAGAATAAGTTACTATATAATCAAATTTTATCAGAGAAAATACGTCAATAGCATGTATTTCGACCCGCTGATATGCTGGGTCGATGAATCCGGGCCGAAACATGATAACATCACAGTTTATCCCGAGGACCTCTGATCCTTATTCTGATACAACGTCTGTTATTTATTAGTCAATTCATAAAAATGAATTTTATTTTAAATTTTAATTTTTTATTTTAACTTGATTTAAATTATAGAAAATCTAAAAACAATTATTAATTTTATTATTTAATTATTAAAATTTGATTTAGCATCATTATGTTTTGTTTATTTATAATTTTATTAAATACGTAGACTCAGTTAGCTGATTTGATTTGTATCTAAAATTAAATTTTAAAATTTAAAATTTTATATCGTTGATGCAGATTAAAAGCGATCACTTAATACAATTTACGACATACCTTAGAAGGAATATACGCAAGTAAATATAGCGTTTAGCATATAAAAATATTTTTAATATATAATTTATATAAATTATATTATTAATTTTAGTAAAATAAAATAATTTGATAATATAAATACAAAATATATTTTTTATTTGATAGATATTACTTAATACTGACATGAATATAAAGTTGATTTTTCTGATTCACAAATTTGGTCATTTTATCCTCAACGATCAATGAACGTTATATATTAATTCCTATAAAATGTTAAATTATCGATAACAAAGTCATTATAAGAAATTAAAACTACGAATTTGTTAAATCTTGATTTGTTACAAATCAAGATGCAACATGAAGAAAGTTTTGAGGAAAAGTATTCACCGCCATTTTATCATCGACTGAATAAGTTAAATTAGAACACAAAATAACTACCAGCAGGAATCATATGCCTCCGCATGTATTTGTAAAATACATAATAACAAACACACGAATGGCAAGTAGTAGTTTTTCTAGAAAGTAAAAAGTTGTTAACGGAAATTGCGTCGTCTTATTTTAAAAGCTTTAAACTTCAACAATTTTCTAGTTTATCTAACAACGAATAACAAACCTGTTGATACAGAAAACGGTTCAATGTACAAATTAAATTTCTAGCATAAAATAATCTCGACAACTGCCTACGAAATTATTTATTCCAAAGTTGCAATTATTCTGATCCTTAAAAATTAATATAATATATATTTTTTACAAAAAGAGAACTTGTAACTGCTCATCCAATTTGCTGGTTCAAGGATAATTTGCAATATACAACATGGAAGATATTTAAATAGAATTACGTAATGCCTCACTTTGCTGATCATGACTTTTGTGCAATCACATGACTAAATGTAGCCATGATATAAGAAGGAATTTTTTTTTCGAGCAAAAACTTGCCATTTTTCAAGCACAGCATGTGCTCAAGAACGCGAATACGTTATTCTGTAAAGTAATACAATGGCTTTGTAATTGGAAAAATCTATAACCAAGTAGTAAAATAATACCTTGTCTATAACAAATTGCAACGATTTTCTATCCAGTAAAGCTAAAATTTCAAAAAATCATAAATTCAAAAAACTATTTAAGCATATGCAGTAGTTGTCTTGAGTGAGAAACTAATTGTTCAGGATGGAATCTGGATCAAATGAGCGTATCGATGATTTTGCCATTGAATTTAAAATACAGTTTTAACTTTATGCCTACAATGTTATGTAATGTTCCAAGGTACCTGTATGTTTTAGATACTCACACAAGTTTCTAAAAACATTGTGAAAATGTATGAATACATGTGATGTTAGCCAAAATATGCGAGGATGCTTTCTAATCTTCTTCCCTTGTTTGTAAATAATCGAATTTTGATAACATCTTAACATTAGATTGTTTTAAGTAGAATCAAATATTGAACAAAGTTATGTTCACTACAACTTACCCGTTGCAGGCACACCATTTTATTGAATATAATTGATCGTTTAACAGTACTACTTTGAGTACAATTAGGATGCATGTAATTGTGATCTGTATAATGTTGTGGATAGATTATTATCCTTCAAAGTTATCTTACAATCAATAATATGTACATTTTCCCGTATTCATATGTGAATATCATCCAACACAATATCGGCATTTCTGCCTCCAACTGCACTTATTCTATCTACAAACGTCTCTCCAATCTCCATCTCGTTCTAAACCTCGACAAGTCTAAAATAATGTCGATCCTCCCCCGTAAACCAAACATATATCCGCCCACTGTATCTTTTGCCACATCAATCATCCACATAGTACACAATCTAACTTTCTTAGGATTCCATTTCAATGATCACCTTTCGCTTAAATCCTTCGTCCGTAACAAGGTCCGCTCATCTAACTTAATTCTCCGTAACATCCGCTGTATCCACCCCCTTATCGAATTCCGTTCTAGTATTATCTTCTTTCATCGCTTCTTTTCCATCAAATCGATTACTGCCTCAGCTTTTTCGCAAATTCTCCAAAGTATCTTATTCAAAGTTATCTTACAATCAAGAATATGTACATTTTCCCGTACTCATATGTGAATATCATCCAAATAGACGTTTTATGAGCAAGGAAAAATGGAATCGAATTAATAAAATAAATAAATAAACAAATAAATATAAATACATTGATAAAATTGAATTAATAGAATCCTTAAATATTTTGACAAATCAAAATTATTTAAATGTAGGAACATCTATATTTAGACAAGTAAAATGTGTTATAATGGGTGGTAATAGTAGCCCAATTATAGCTGACTTGTTTTTAAGCTTTATAGAATATGAATTTGTTCATAACTGTTTAAAAAATAAATTTAAATTTTATAAAGATATGAAATATATGTTTCGATACGTTGATGATATATGTGTATTTAATTCTAATAATTTTTATTCAATTAGTGAGCACATTTATCCAGAAAGCCTTATTCTTAACAAAACCAATATTAATGATAAAGAAGGTGTATATCTAGATATGAACATTAAATTAACATTAACTAAAACTACTATTAATTTATATCGTAAAGATGACATATTTAAATTTACAAGAAACATATTTTTGCATGAGCATTCATGCATACCATATAATATAAAATATAATACATTAAATAATGAAATTTTAAGAATTGCAACAATATGTAATGATATTGGCTTTCTTCAAAATCATTTAAATAATTTAATAGATACATATTTTAAACTAGGTTACTATAAAAATAACATCAAGCAGAAAATAGTAAAATATATAAATCAACACAATAATATAAAGAATAAATTTAAACTCTTAAGTGGCAAATTTGTATGGATGGATAATAAAAATATACTTTGCATTAGAATAAGATACTAGATAGTTTTATCAGAGGAAATACATCATTAGCATGTATATGACCCCGCTGCTATGTTAGGTAGAGGAGTTAGGGCCGAAACCTGATAGCATAGCAGTTCCTCCTGATGACCTCTAATTCTTATTCTGATACAACGTCTGTTATTTATTAGTCAATTCATAAAAATGACGTTTTTTTAAATTTCATTTTTTTAACTTGATTTAAATTATAGAAAATCTAAAAACAATTATTAATTTTATTATTTAATTATTAAATTTTGATTTAGCATTATTATGTTTTGTTTATTTTATAATTATATTAAATACGTAGACTCAGTTAGCTGATTTAATAAATACAACATTGTAGTTACAACATTATTCAGGATTGCCTTACATAAAAGATGGTGTTTTATACAGCATCTAAAAATCGATTTGTGAAAGAGAGTAATCTGGAAACAAATCTTTCTTCCGAAGAGGGTTATTTTCTTCAACTAAAACTTAATTATAATATAAGTAAAAGAGAATTTAAACTAATTATAACATTTCAAAATTACCATGTATGTTTAAATCGTTTTAGGATATTAAGAACAAATATGATACGTCGCACAGAAGATGACACTGTTGTGATAACTTCTGGAAAATATTTGAATTTGCTTCAGACTACAGACGCTAAGCCAAATATATCCCATGAGTAATGAGTTAAGGAATCTGTAGAAAAGAAAATATGTAGTGGTAAAGAAAGCAGACAAATGTCAGATGAAGAACTGACATGGTAACTGAATGAATACAAGGAATAAGCTCTTAAACAACTAGGCACATCACCATATGTCGAATGCTCAATTGATTTTATCGATTATGTATGGAATTGCATTCGAGAACATGCAATGAAATACGTTCCTCTTAGGAACGTATTACTGTTTCATAAAGTATCAAAATTAGGGCAACAAACTCAGACATGAACAAGATTATATATGCTTCTAGTGCCACAAGCCTGATCGTCGGTAAAATTGCAGATCTATTATAAGCTGGATCAGTTGCCCATTTGAATTACTATCAAAACAAATATATAGACTGCTATATCCAAAGATGACTTGCATATCGTCATATATAAGCAGCACTATAGATTTATTTCATAACTTGGAAATAATAAAATCGTCAATTCATGGAAACGCAATTTTGGTAACTATGGACGTACATCCTTGTATACCAATATTCCACATGGTGTAAGTATCGGTCAATCAATTCCTTAAAACTAACGAATTTGATCGACTGAAGTCGTAATTTGTGATGGACTCACTTCTATGGAACTTTATAATATATTCGAATTTGATGGAAATTACTATCTGCAAACTACTAGACCATCAATTGGTACTCCATGTGCACCAACATACGTTAATATCTACATAGCCAATTATCATGATACATTTATAAAAATATCTATCACAAAACCTTTTTTCCTATATCTGCTATATAGATTATATCTTTATGATTTGACCAAATGGTAAAGATATCCGAAATATCTATCTTTATCCGATATTTTAACACATACGAAATGCATAATTTCACATATTAGTATGGAAAATGTACCTAATATTGATTGTAAGATAACTTTGAAGGATAATAATATATCCACAACATTATACAGAAAAGTCAACGATCAGGATTATTACATGCATCCTAATTGTGCTCAAAGTGGATCTGTTAAACAATCGATTATATTTAATGAAATGCTGTAACTGCGACAGATAAGTTGTGGTGAACATAACTTTGTTCAAAATTTGATTCTACCTAAGACACATTAAATGTACAATTGTAAAAATGAACACCCATATATACGAAGGTATATGGATTTGACGACTTATGATTGACCTTGATATTGGTCTTAATACAAACAAATTGTTTTATTGAAAAAATGATGAAGATAAATATTAATAAGAATTATAATAAAATTGTAATGGATTCTTCCAGGGTAATAGCGCTAACAAAAATTACGTATAAAAAGGCTAACGTTTAAATTCGATTTTGTTTTAAAACGTCTCGTAAAGTTGTGTTCTACCTGATCTCGTCTACTATATATAGACTTGATTGGGATGTATAAGATTTCAAGTGTTATGACGAATTACCTAATGAACATATAATTCTAAATAGACGCTGTTGTGCTCATAGTTTGTGTATTAGATCCCAAGATCATGGGAAATACCTCAGTGTGCACAAACTGTCGTATCGAGCTTGAAAGTGTGAAACACCTGAAGAATTGGTATTCACAAATACGGTCGAGTTTTAAAAGTCAGTACGCAATTGGATTGCTCTTCCTGATTAATAACGCATTAGATTTGTATGTTTATAAAGAGTTCAAAACAACTTGACACGTTCAAATAAATCAGTTTTTTGACTTTCAAAATCAAGTTTTCAAAGTTTTAGATACAATAATCTTATAGATTCTAGTATGTTGTGATTATTATATATTAATTATAACAGTGATGTCATCTGGTGGTCATCAAATCGGCGATGGTGATCCTTTGATGAATAATTTCATTTGATTCAATCTTCATAAATCACTAGTATCTTATATATGCTAGTATATAGTGATTATCAGATATTAAATATAACGTGATGTGATCAGGTGGTCAACAAATCGGCAATAGTGAAAATATCCTGCATTATAGGGTCATCAAATCGTCAATCCTTTGATGAATAATTTCATTTCATTCAATCTCGATAAATCACAACGTGATTCGGCAGCAGAAATCAGCTACGGTATCATTCCTTTATTATTTCCAACTTTATACACATTGACTCACAACCTACCATATTTTAACTTGGCATATTGGTATTGTTTCATCTGTTCCTGCCGTGCAATGGTACTCACGGCTCATCAGAAGTATGTGTACATCAGCAGTTTCTTTTTGAACACTATTTGGACTTTCAGATTTGAACCAAGGTTCTTTCGATCAGTAGATCTACGCCCTAACTACTAGGCTCACTATTCAGTACAGCTAGAAATTCTTCAGTGTATGAAACCTTCAATGTAATGAATTTGTGAAACCGTATTTTCCGAGATGTATACAAAACGTTATTTATTTTTTATTTTGTACTGATGTGATTAAAAGATCATAGAAATCGATGCTGGTGATCATTTCATGTATTCTTTCATTTATTTTATCATTTTTGCTCGATCACACAAAGTGATTTCGCAATAGAAACCAACTACCATATCATTCCTTTATTACTTCCAATTCAATACACCTTTACTCGACACATTCCAGATTTATGCCTGACATAGGAATTGTTGAAAACTTTTTTTAACACTGATGTGATTAAAAGATCATTCATAGAAATCGGTGCTGGTGATCAATTGATGTATTCTTTTATTTGTCAATTTTGCTAGATCACAAAAGGTGATTTCTAAGCATAAATTAACCACGATATAATTCCTTAATTACTTCCAAATACATACACTTCTACTTACAATACGACATATTTTAGCCTATCATATTGGTATTGTTTCGTCCGCTATAGTTGCGCACAATCGAACTCATCAGAAGAATGTTTACTGCGTACAGTTGGAATTTATAACTGAATAATTAGCCCCGTCTGTAAAGCATAGGCACACCGATCGAGATAACCTAAATTCAAATATGAAAATTCTAATATCATTACACGCATGGATATCATCCATCGTTTTTGAAATCAAATAAAATTAATTAATAATTAATTAATAATTAATAAATAATATGAATTAATAATTCATATTATTAATATGAATAAAAACGCCCTTTTAAACATAAAGAATCATCTATCTTTGCTCCTTTAAAAAGTATATAATATTAAAATAATTAATTAAACTTGATTGCATCTGTGAGCTGAAAATTTTCTGCTTCTGGCACGACATTATCCTCACAGTTATTGATCCTATTCTTGATATAACAGGACGCTATAAATCAGCCCGGGTGGGTCTTATTAGCTGCTGACCCAGATCTACATTTCACGTTTCGACTATTATTATCTGCTCACTCCGTACACTGATGCTGATCGGATTTGACGTTAAATCAACTAGCCTGGCTGCTCCAGTGATGTAGATATACATTTCTGTATATTATTTATATTATTTTTTGTATATTTATTTTTGACAAGGATCATATTCTAACGATCTATTATAAACCTACCTTATATGTGCGAGATTCGCCAGCCGGATCACTGTTTTTCATGCTGCCACTTGCAATAAATGTTTTTTTATTAAACGTGAATGCACCTATGAGCTGAAATTCTTCTGGTTGTGGCACAATATTATCCTCACATGTATTGATCCTAATACACTGGTGCTGATCGGATTCGAACTTTGGACGTCTATATCTCGATTCAATGCTACATCCACTAGGTTGGTTGCTCGTGGTATTTATTATTGAATCAGCATCCTTTTGTATAAAGAATATGAACAATACCTGTGAGAATAATGTCGAACCACAACCCCATAAGGGTCGAAACGTTACATGCTGGTCTTGGTCATATCTACACAACTGGAGCAGTGGTGTAGAAGTATAAATTTCATGTATTAGTTATGTATTAGTTTCATGCAGTTATATTACAACTTTGTAAACATAAAATTAACATAAATGATATTCAACCCTTCATGTTCAATTAATGTTCAATGATTTTAAATTTACAGAAATGGTTTTAATTGCTGATAATATAAACAAACTATATTATAGTAATGTTTAGGTAAAAAGTATCGTTGCTATACATGTAGTTGGAGAACACAATGTTTCTATATAAATATCAGAAATCTCTCATCCGGATAGCCATGTACGTGGAATTACAGCCCTTTTTAATTTTATTGACCTTTTACATCGGTTTTATTGACACTTTTTTATTCAGTTTTATTGACCTTTTATTTCAGTGTTATTGCCCCCATTGAAAACGTATGAAAAAATTTAATCCATAAATTTAAAAAATATTTTTTAAAGATTTTATTTTTAAATAAAATAAAGACGTTGTATTGATTTTTTACCCTTATGCGCATATAATCAAAGACCCATCATTCTAAAATCTCCATTTCCGAGAGCTTCATTAATTGTATTGATAATTATCTCTCTATTAGCTAAGCCTTCTATTTGTCCAACCCTTGACTTTAAACACGAAAAGAACTCTTTAATTGGGTTCAATTGAGGCGAATAAGGCGGTAAAACTTGAGTATGTAGTTTTTCCTTAAGAATGCTTCTCTTACTTATGCTGTCTTATGGATCGAAGCATTATCCATTACAATGTATTTTTAAATTCCAGAGGGTAATGAAGGCAATTTTTGTTCTATAAACTCGAGAATATCCGATTCAAAAATCCCACTTTTTATTTGATATACAAGAACGCCTTCTCTAGTGATATCACATAATACTGATATGTTTGTATCTTTGGAATTTGTACATTTATGTAACATTTAGTATTCTTAAGTGAATATCCCATTCTCTTTTATGAGTGTAAATTAAAACCAGTATCATCTAAGTATATCAACTGTTCATCGTTTATATTCAATATCAACAAACCATATTGTAGCCTCACCTCCTTGCTTGCATCACTATTTATGGGAACAAATGTTAAGGTCTTCCTGGTATAATCCATCTTTTTAATTATTCTAGATGCTGTTGATGGGGAATAAGCACCTCCAGAGCTATGTTCACTAAGTTTTTCACATATGGATTTAAGGCTTATAAGGGATTTAAACCTATTTCGGAAGCAATAATGATTTTATCGAAATTGAAATCTTTAGTTTTGGCAATTCTTTTCTCCGGTGCTGATTTGAATGTGTCTAAATCCAAAGACTCACTGTTGGTATACCTCTTGTAAAGTCTTTTCAATGCTGATTTGGAAACATTAAGTTTAGGCAACATATTTTTCAAGGGAACATCATTGCTTAATAACCCAAAAAAATTCAATTAAGCTTCTACTAATCGTCTGTCTTGTCTTCCTTTTTTCCTCATTTGGCATGAAAACAGTCTCTTCATCATAAACACCGTGTTTTTCTGTTGAATCGTTGAAAAGGGATGCATATTTTAAAGGGTATTTTTAAAAAATATGTATTTTTTAAAATATTACTAAAATATGAATTTAGTATTTCTAAATTCTCCATTCAAAACAGAGATCATTAGTTTCCTTCCAAATCTTTTTGGAGGGATTGCATCCATCAAACTCTGACTCTCCAGATTATCGCATCTCGATCAGAATTTGCTTTATTGCAATGAATGGTAAACTGTCGGTGAATTAGCGAAACAGCAAAAGGGTAAAACATAAATCAAAATCGAAATAATCATTGGCGAAGCAACAATATTTAAGCAATCTGATTTAAGCAAGCTGATTTTATAAAAAAAATCAGCTTGGGATGCATCTACAAATTTCGAAATTACAAACAAAGCATATACTTCAGTGTTGTAAGCAATAAAATCATGAGGTAAAGGATGTGTTCCTGAAAATTTGATCTGGTTGATAGTTATAATTGGAAGACAAAAACTGGGGAAGTGTGATTGTGGTGCGAGCCTAGAAATCATACCAATATTGTACAGTATGTCGCAGAAATCATATTATTTGAAGTAATGAAATAACTAGAGATCAAAATACAAGAGCTGACATATTATGCAATTGTTTATTTGGACATGTGACAGGGCTAGGACATCTGCATTTTTAATAGCTATGCTCCTTCATGTGCTAAATCATATCCATATGCATATTAAGAGAGAAAACAAATATGAAAAGCATACTCTCAACCCACTGTCGGAAAGTTAGGGAATGTAACTTACTTCCTTAGAAAGTATATAACAACGATACACGATTCCCGAACAATCCACAATTACCCCTAAATCGTTCACACTTTTAGATGCCGTTAAAGAGAATAATGAGACATTTGGTATCGATGTCCATGCAAATTTCGTGCGATCGGTAACATCGGGATATGATAATGCAAACTTCGAATGACCGAATATGTGAACAGTCTCATTTATTAGAAGCTAAACACTGCAAACTTTGATTAAAAGAATAATAACTATTCGCCAACACCCATAAAATTTTAAAATACTGTAGCTTTATGGTAGGGATGGAATATACGCAATGAAGTGCACCTGTAATTTATTTAGTCACACACACACTGCCATGTAAATCAGATGAATTCAAATTAATTAGTCATTAAGGTGCGCGGGGTGAATTCCAACGACTTTTGAAGACGATCACGATACGTAAAAACTGAACACAAACTTCAGTCGATTCCATACAACTAATTTTCGACAAAATTGCGACTACTATTGAGGTTACGACTAACACCAATTGCTACAATAGATGTGTCACCTTCCAGACTTATGCGTTTATTATATACTTTCCGTTAGCTCTTCTCTGCCACAAAACTAAAATTGGTCTGGACTTCGATCATCAGCTCCATCAATCTAATGTATCACTCCGAGACGTTCCTAACCACCCAGCAGTCATCGTCAGTCGATGAAGTGGTTAGGGTGCGTTTCCACTGCTTTTGTGATAACTATAAAGACACCAGCAATTCCTCACGATGCTAGACAAAACTCAGGTGCAGAAAGCTTTTTTACTGGCTTGTTGCGTGTGGACCTTCAAGTTATTCTTTATAAGGCACAAATGCGTATCCGTTGATTACGAGGACACTAAATTTCTCACAGGATTACGAAAGGAATACGTTTATATATAAATTGATAGTGCGAAAAATCGCTTGAAACTGTGGTCCAGGAGCCAAAGCTGGCTACGATTGATTTTTAATCCATATTTGATGCTACATAACTGGACTTCAATCATCAGCTCCATCAGTCTAATTCAGTGCCTTCGTAATAACTATAATAAGTATAACTTTAATAATTATAACTTTATAGTTATCACAAAAGCAGTCGAAACGTACCCTAACCACTTCATCCGATTGACGATGACTGCTGGGTGGTTAGGAACGTCTCGGAGTGATACATTATACTCATATTTAAACATTATATAATGTTTCAGAACTCATAAATGTTCCTTTGTGACTTTAAGACAAAATGATAACATTTATTAACATTCAATCAGTAAACACTGGTATTTTTGTATTGGAAAAATGAACTACTGATAGTCTTATAATAAATTATTATTATTATTTTTTTAAATCTATATAATATATAGATATAATATAGTAGTATGTGCGCCGAATATATAATATCTGCCGCCAAGAATAGCTAAAAAATTGTCTTGATTGTTAAATACTTAAACCTTCAGATCGTCCAGCTTTCAGATCGTACTCAAACTCTCTTAGCGGAGCAAATTTGTCAACTTTCCTCTATATTATCAAGCTTACCACTGCTGTTGCAAGTTCTACACATCTTAATTTCAATCTAAAAAAATTGGATTTTCAAAATCAGGGATTGGGCAAATTTACATTACTAATGCCTCGGGGTGTGCCTTCGGCTTCACTAAAGTGTTGCTCATGCAATGGCGCAGCCACCAAATGCAAGGCTTGTAGATGTGCGAGGGCAAATAAACCTTGCACAAATTGCTCTGCTATAAATTGTATGCGGAAGTTCATTTCCTCGCATCAACAAGATCACAACCATGTCAGAATTCCGATTGAGTATACGACAATATATGGAGACAATAGAGACTCTTTACGAATCGAGTCATCCCCTAAAAAATCGGGGGACAACATGAACGATGAAACTGAAATCCTTCAGTTTGAAAAATCCTTCAGTTTGAACGCGGGCGCGCAGATCATTACAATAGGCTTTACAATGAAATTATTCACTGGCGACCCAACTTATGTAAAATTCCCAACTGTAACGAGAGTAGAAAATTAAACGCTACTGAGCAGCCAGTATGACAATTTTGTCAACCGTCCGGATGACAGACCTCTTGCTTTATGAATCGCGACAGTCATGGGTTACCTTATTCTGCAACGAATTCCATCGAATCGTGTTAGTGAAATTCGCAAGACTTTAAAGCGTAGAATGTCCATGTGGATGGATGGAGATATATTTGAATTATACAAGCAAGCGAAATATCTACAGAACCGAATAACATCAAGGTTACATCACACCCAAAATCAAAACATTCTAGTAAAGAACTTCACGAAACTAGTTGTCTCCGGAAAACTCTCTGCTGCCAGACAGTTTTTATCGAGTCGTGGTTCAAGGGCCAGCATCTTAGACTTAGATCACAAGATTGAGAACGCTTCAGTTCTTCAAAAGTTAATTTCGCTACATCCTGCACCGGCAGAAGTGGCAGACCAACATGTCTTATCAAAACCAGTGACCGGGTATCAGGAGCATCATGCAGTGAGATTTAGTAGTATGTGCGGCGAATATATAATATCTGCCGCCAAGAATACACATAGGTCTTCTGGACCTTCTGGACTCGATGCAGATAATTGGCGATCGATGCTAACGTCGTTTGGAGACGAGTCAAAAAAAATAGCAGAAACCATTTCAAACTTTGCTATCGCAATAGCAACTGAACACAATGATTTAGATAGTTTGAGGCCCTATACAGATTGTCAGTTAATTCCACTGGATAAATGTTCTGGTGTACGGCCAATCGGGATTGGAGAGGTCATAAGGCGTATTGTCGGGAGAGCACTATTACGAATCATGAAACTGGACATGCAGATGGTAGTAAATTCAAAAGAGCTATGTGCAGGACAACGATGTGGAACGGAGGCTGCCATCCACGCTGTCAGAGACGCTTTCGAAGGCTCTCAAGAAAACTGTGACTTAATGCTTGACGCCAGCAACGCCTTCAACCAAATCAACCGTAAGCTAATGTTGAGGAACATCAAATTTGTATGTCCGGCACTTTTAACAATTCTAACTAATACATACTCATCGTCGTCGATATTAACAGTACAAGACAACGACATACATTCACATGAAGGGGTTACACAAAGTGACCCGTTAGCAATGGTCGCATTTGCAGCTGCGACTATTCCCCTCATAAATGAATTACAGTCAAAAGTTCCTTCCGTAATGCACAAATGGTATGTAGATGACGCAGCCTGTGTTGGGTCTATAGAAGAAGTCTTTGAAACATGGCGTTTGATAAAGGAAATGGGTCCTAAGTACGGTTTCCACATAAATGCAAGCAAATGCGCGCTGCTCACTCGAAAGATGGACGGTGAATTCAGAAAGTACTTTGAACAGGACGGCGTGACGATAAAGAATGATGGTATCCAAATGTTGGGCATCTATATTGGAACTGAAAAATTCAGAAAATAGAAAATCGGAACGAGGGTAGCAGAATGGATTGATCAGATTTCACACCTGACATAAGTAGCAAAGTGCGACAGCCAAGTTGCACATACGATGCTCACAAAATCGTTACAAAATCAATGGACATATTTACAACACGCCTGCGAGATTAACAGTGAGTGGCTAAATCCTTTATCAGAAATGATTTTCAAAAAGCTAGTACCGGAAATTATAGGAATACCAAACATAGACATGGAGTTACGTTGCATTATATGTCTTCCGCTAAGATTAGGAGGGATGGGTGTAAGCGACCGAAGCACTGAGCCGAAAACTGAATTTGATCGCTCACAGCGTATGGTATCGTCAATTATCAATGCAAATTGATCGATATTTCAAAAATCCATTGCAATGGAGATCCATAAAGAAAAGAAAATAATATGCAAAAATTACAAATCCTTACTGAGAGTATAAGCCCCACTTTACAAAATTCAATCAAACATGCATGCTTAAAGGGTGTGTCCTCATGGCTAAGTACTCATGGCCAACCGTCCGGATGACATACCTCTTGCTTTACGAATCGCGACAGTCACGGGTCACCTTATTCTGCAACGAATTCCATCGAATCGTGTTAGTGAAATTCGCAAGACTTTAAAGCATAGAATGTCCATGTGGATGGATGGAGATATATTTGAATTATACAAGCAAGCGAAATATCTACAGAACCGAATAACATCAAGGTTACATCACACCCAAAATCAAAGCATTCTGGTAAAGAACTTCACGAAACTAGTTGTCTCCGGAAAACTCTCTGCTGCCAGACAGTTTTTATCGAGTCGTGGTTCACTTCCTATTGAGCAAAAAGGATTTCACTTAAGTAATCGCGTTTTTTCAGGATGCAATTGCAGTAAAATATCGTTGGGACCCTATTGACCTTCCTCAAAAGTGCAGTTGCATTCCCAAGACAAACGTCATTCATGCACTAGGATGCAAAATAGGATGTCTACCCATGATTCGTCACGATATCATGAAAGACGCGCTTGCTGCTGAATTAAAGGAAGTGGGAAGTCATCCTTCAATATAGGTAATGCTTCAACCAGTTCCTGATACAATGACATTCGAGGTATCAACAACAACCAGGGATCGGTGTGCAAGAATGGATATAACGTGCCACGGCAAACATAGAGAAGTTTCGGAGCGATCCTACTTGGACATTTGTGTATTTAACCACCTGGCTCCCTCAAACGTAAAAGATAACATCGAAAATGTATACGCGTACCATGAAAATCGCAAAAGAGCGAAATACGCAGAAAGAGTACAATACCTGGAGGGTGGATTTTTCGCACCTGTCATTTTTGCGTCTTCGGGAGGGACAGGACCAGTGACAAATTATATATTGCAGTCAATCGCCGAAAAAAAATCGATGAGAACGGGAACGGATTACTCCGAATGTATCAGAAACGTCCGATGTTGAATGGCCATCACTCTAGCTAAAGCCATATCTAGGTCTTTGAGAATACCGAGAGCGAACTCGGGATTTCAAATCAGGGACATTAAACAATAAATAAAATAAAAATAAAATTTATATTGAGGCTCATTTGAGCGAACCCAAATTGTAATGTTGTTGGTGAAATAAAAAAATATAAACAAAAAAATCTATAACATATTTAAAAAATGAGAAGACACATTAACTTAATTGACACATTTAATTTATTGACACAATAAATTAGAAGACATAATAAATTATTATTTGCCGTTTCGACTCTACGACTTATCCTAGATATTCAAAAACGTTTACCATCAGTGATTCAACGATGGTACGTAGACGATGCAAACTTTGTTGGTCCTAGCGATGATTTATCTAGAGCCTGGGAAATATTAAAAACAATAGACCCAAAATTTGAATAATACGTTAATCCACTAAAGACAGCTGCTAATACACAAAGAACATGAATTCGACACTAGCAACTTCACTGGCTGTAAAATAAGTGTGCATGCTATCGAAGTACTCGGAACTCCCATTGGAGCAGAAGCTGATGTTTTGGATATTATAAAAAAAAACAGAATAACATCATGGGCATCCACATTTGAAATATTAGTTGAAGTTAGTAAAATTGATCGACAGACTGCTTATTCCGGCTTAATACACTCTGTGCAATGGAAATGGATATATACTTACAGAACAGTACCAATGTGCACAGATGTCACTAGATGTCTGAAAAACCTATTGTATAGCGGTTTTATTGAGTCAATCACACAAGCGAAAATTGAACAAGCACATAAAGATTAACTCTACCGTTAAAGTTAGGGGGCATTGGGTTAGTTGATCCGGAATACATCGCTGACTTGGAGTACGATTTTTCTCGTAATGTACGAAACCTATCGAGACGGATATACGGGAGAAAACCTGAGGGATGTTCAAACTCAAACAGCTAGAAACATTTCGTACATGAGATTAAACGTAGCCAAATCGAGGAAAGAATTAATACTAAAATCTCTAATAGCGGATTACTTTAAGATATTGGCACATGCTAGTTACAAGGGAGCTTCATCGTGGCTATATCCCCTACCTCTACGTCACAAGGGGTTTCGGTTTACAAACAATGAGTTTAGCGATGCATTAGCAGGTCGCTATGGATGGTCTGTGCGAGCATCGGAAAATAAAAAATGCATATGTTCTTCAAAAATGACTATCAATCATGCATTTTCGTGCAAGACCGAAGCGCTACCATCTATCAGGCATAATAAAGTAAGGGATATATTTTCTCACCTCTTAAGCGGGATATGCAGTGGCGTAGAGGTTGAACCAGTATTAGCACCCGTTCTGATTATCGTTTTAATAATAGCACAATCGTATCGAAAGAAGCGCGTCTGGATGTTGTATGTAGTGGACTATTCGGAAGCCGGTTTGAGCGGACATTTTTGGATGTCGCGATATTTAATGTGCATGCTCACTCCAACTCCCGAACTGAGTGTAAGGCTGACTTTGAATACCATGAAAAACGGAAAATATCGAAGTATGGATAGCGAATTTCAAGTTTAGAACAGGCACATTTCAGTCCGTTAATTTTTTCGTCTTCAGGAGGATCAAGTCAGGAATCTAATAGGATAATGAAGCAAATAGCGTCAAAATTAAGCTCAAAACGCGAACTCCCATATCCTCAAATAAAAAAATAAACGAGAAAATTTCATATGCCTTAGCTCGTGCGGCATCTGCCTGTTTGAGAGCGCCACGCTCTACATATGGAAAACCTGTTCACGATCATTTTCGATCAATAGAAGAGATGTCACGAAAACCGGAAGATTCGAATTAAAGAGAAATAACTTAGCTTATGGTTGGATTTTTGAATTCTTTACTTTTGGATTCATTCTTGTATGTTTTACGAAAATAAAATTTCTTAAAAAAATGAGTAGAAGATTTATTCAAGAAAAATGAAATAAAATGTTCGTTAAATTAGTAAAGTCATTTAAAACATACTAATAATAAATTATTATAAAAATAAATATTAATAAAATTATATAAATTAATAATTTAAAATTAAATTACAATTTATATATCAATAAATTGTATATTATTATATACCTAATAATATCTTATGTACAGGCTATTAGTAAACTCATGTTTAATTAAGCTAATCAAATGCTCTTAAATTAATAAAAAATACACTAATTTTGTAAATTATGTGGAAAAGCCACATGTTTTTAAATCGTTTTCGGCCTCATCAATGAAGCTTCCTGTATTGACTCAAATATGTGTTTTGTTTATTGTATTTTTAGAGTTTACTAAATTTCATATATGGAAGATTCATATACGTAAATTCATACACAAGAAATATCAAAGATAGACATATCACATACGACATTTTATACATGGAGAAATATGGTATATGAAAAATCATATATTTTATATTTCTTCAATGTAAAACTTTTAATAAGCCTTTTGCTTTTTAAACGTTAAGGCTTATAAGTGGAAGATGTCATTTCATATTTTGAAACATTAGTTCAAGAGGCTTCATATGCTGAATTAGAAGGCCTGGATTTTTTTATCGATTACTTTAAAGACACATTAATTGATGTTAACCAACCAAGGACAAAGGCGTAGCCCTTGATATGAAATAAAATAGTGGAATTGCTTTCATAGAGTCATTCAAGGCACATTGCAAGGACAATGTTGAAGGTTGACATCGTGGGTTTCATTTCATAATTGGAGTCGAACATTCATCTATTTGGAAGTTAATTGACAATCTAAAACTGGACCAATCATTGAATGAGGTCCGAATTTCACAGGACATGACGTATCAACAGAATTCACTGAAAAAATCTTATCGCGACAATGCTCAGCGTTAAAAAATGTCTTATATGTCGTACATGTCATATATGAGATAATTTGAAGCCACGATATGAAGATCGTTGATTTCGTTAATTTAATTATTTCTCGCGTATAAGACTAGATGGCATTAAAAATCACAAACTCATATTTTATTAGAAAGAAAACTCAGTTTTTCAAGAAACGTCTTAAAGTTCATGCTTGACAAGTGAACATATTTTTTATCCGTCATAAGAGTCGTTTGTCTGGCCAAATTCATCATCCATATCGTCATCTCCAGTATTATCAGATGATATTTCACGATAATCTGCTTCTAAGACCGCAATATTTTCACGTGCTTCACAGAATTCTCCTTCTTCCATACCCTCACCGACATACCAATGTACAAAAGCTCGTTTAGAATACATAAGATCAAATTTCAAGCATAGGCGAGACCAAGCATCTGATATGGCAGTCGTGTTGCTTAGCCCACAAACTGCTCGGCTACAGGCTGCCAAATCACCGTTAGGCACAACGGTCGGTGGCTGATAATTAATTCCAACCTTGAACCCTAAAGGAAAATTATTTAAGTTTATAGCAACTCATTGAAATCAGTAGTGTATCAGAGTGACAACTAATTATAATTTACAACTAGAATTTATAAATATTAAAATTTTAAATTCAATTCTTAAATGTTTAATTGTTGTTGTTAAACGTAAATATACGGTTTACAATTCCAATTTTACCAAAACTTGAGCTTTTTATATTTTGTTAACTTCTCTTACACGTATGTATATCATGTTGTATATTAATACTATATCAATATAATATTAATTTTGGTTTTAATTGAAATAATATACTGTTATAATGTTAGTTATAATGAAGTTAATTTAGTTATAATATTTCAATATTATTTTTATAAAATATTTTTTATTATAAAATTATTATTTATAAATAGAAATATAGAAAATTTTAATCGACAAATATAAACCTTATATAATTATTAATTATTTATTTATCTTTATTTTTAATTTATATATAGTATAAAATACGTATACTCAGTTATCTGGACTGATTTGTTCTACTGATTTCCCAGGAACATTCCCGGTAATAGTGTTTTGCCTGTAATAATTTCTCAAAAATACTGCAACTATGTATTGTTGATACGTCATTATTTTTCTGCTTATTTTCAAGAAAGTTTAATGAATGTTTCCTTTTTCTTATAATGTAGAATTATACACCAACAAATTAAAAATATTAAATTTACAATAAATCAACAAAAACATATTATTAAAAATAAAATATTATTATTAATAATATTTTATATATTATAAAATACTATACTGTAATATAATAATAAGTAAATATAATATAGATGTATAAAATAATGATATATAAAATAATGACATATATAAATGATATATTATAATATATTATTTATATTATATAAATTTAATATATATGTAATATAATAATATTGTAATATTATAATATAATATATATTATAATATTAATATAATATTATAATAATATACAACTAAATATTATAAAAAATAAATTTAAACTCTTAAGCGAAAATTTTTATGGATATTAAACAACATGCTTAATCAAATGTAATCATAGGAAATACGTTCTTAGCACGTATTTTGCTCAGTTGTAATGTTGGGTCGAAGAATAGGAGCCGAAACATGATAGCATAGCAGTTCATCCTGATGACCTATAATCCTCATTCTGATACAACGCTTGTTATCCATTAGTCTATTTATAAAAATGACTTTTATTTTAAATTTCAATTTTTATTTTAGCTTTATATAAATTATAGAAAATCTAAAAACAATTATTTATTTTATTATTTAATTATTAAATTTTGATTTAGCATTATTATATTTTGTTTATTTTATAATTATTTTAAATATGTAGACTCAGTTAGCTGATTTGATCTATCAAGCATCTACTAACATAATAATAGATTACTTTACCAATTGCGCAGTTCATCTCTCTTATGTCATTAAACGCGGTAACGTAATAATATAGAAGTTCATCGTGGTGACTTCTATTCTCATTCCGATACGTCGTCTATTATTTATTAGTCAATTTATTAAAATTGATTATTATTTTAAATTTAAGTTTTAAATTTTATCGTTATATAAATATAAATTGTATAAAATCTTATATTATTATTTATTAATTATTTATCTTTATTTTTAATTTTTAAATAGTAAAAAGTTATCTGATTTGTTCTACTGACAAGTTATTATTTATAATAATAGCAGCTAATTTATAATTTATTTTCTTGCAAGTCTTGTATATACAAAGCTTCTAGTCGATTTATTAATCAAATCATTAAAATTGATTTTTATCTCAAATTTAATCGTTATAAATCTTATAACGAGTAATCTTATTTTTAATTATTTATCTTTATTTTTAATGTGTATCTGATTTTATTAAACTTTTGAGCTGCTATTTCTTATCGAGTCTTGTGGATCTCCACAAAAAATGATAGAAACATCATGTTAATGTCGATCGTTATAAATTTGTTCAGACTCGTTTCCTAATGTATGCAGTAACAAAATAAGCAATTTCAATACCTGATGGCAACGTTTTAAATACCAGTATATTTTATTGTTAAATATAAATGATAACGTTCGTTCGTATTTGTTTTTAATAATAATTAGTTAAATAATTATTTTGCCACAATTAAAACTATTCGATAGTAACAATTGTGTTCTCAATAAAAAGTAAATCAAAAAATTACCGGTGGGGCACCATTCGACAAATTGGATATTCTTTTTCGTTTTAAGAGTAGTGATTGCAGCGGTTACGTCCTTCGGCACAACATCTCCCCTGTATAGAAGGCAACACGCCATATTCTTTCCGGTTCTGAGATCACACTTAACCATCTGATTGGATGACTCAAAGCAAGAATTGGTAATATCTTGAATAGATAGTGCTTCATGGTTAGCTCGCTCCCTACTGTAAATTGGGGCGTAACTGACAAGTGGAAAATGTATCCTTGGGTATGGAACTAAGTTCGTTTGAAATTCAGACAAGTCAACGTTCAGTACACCTTGGAAACGAAGCGATGCAGTTACTGACGATACAACCTGACTAACAAGGCGATTTAAATTTGTATAATGGGGACGTTCGACGTATAGCTGTTTCATACAAATATCATAGATAGCCTCGTTATCAACCATAAATGCGCAATCAGAATGATCAAGAGTTGTATGCGTAGTTAGTACTGAATTATAAGGTTCCACGACACATGACGAAATCTGTGGGGCTGGATATACACAGAATTGCAATTTAGCGCGTTTTCCGAATTCGATACTTAAGCGTTCCATTAGCAGCGATGTAAAGCCACTACCTGTGCCACCCCCAAATGAGTGAAATATAAAAAAGCCTTGTAAACCAGCGCAGGATTCTGCAATCCGTTGAATCCTATTTATAACCGATTCAATTAGTCCTTTACCGACTGTGTAATGACCACGAGCATAATTATTTGATGCATCTTCCTTTCCAGTAATCATCTGCTCGGGGTGAAATAACGCCTTGTAGCTGCCAGTACGAACTTCGTCTAAATAGCATTTGAGAAAACATTCTATTTTAATGTAAAACATATACAGTGAACCAAATATTTTTTACTTGAACTTTTTATGGTAAATGTTGAAACTCAAACATAACGATTCATTCATTACAGTATTTTCCATAAATATACTCAAATATACCATATGATAAAAAAGCTTTAAAAACAAAGACCGGGAAAATTATAATATGAACTTTGAAACAGTGTAATTAACATTATTAATCTTATAATAATAAAATTTTACTGTATTTTGTTAAGTTAAATTAATAGGTTTAAATTTAATTTAATTATTAATTTAAAATTTTTATCAAATAATTACGTTATTAAATTAATATTTATAAAAAATGAGATATTAATAATAAGATTTAATATTATGATTTAAAAAATAAATAATTTATATTTTATTAAATAATATAAATATACAATATATTTAACATAATATAAGACATTAAATATTTATATATACTTATATAATATTAAATAATTTAAATTTATTAAATTATTTTATTACTTAATTATATTAATATATAAATAAGAATTTAGCAAAGGTTAAAATGATAAGCTAAAGATATTAATAATACGCTTTGAATAATAAGATTAAAATTTATTTTTTTTATCTTAAAACCAAAAATACTAATATAGGCTGGGCAATTATAAAATGAGCTTTGAAACAGTGTAATTAACATTATAAATCATATAATTATAAAATGTCACTGTATTTTGCCAAGTTAAATTAAAAAGTTTTAATTTAATTGTTATTTTAAAATTTTATTAAAAAATTAAGTTATTAAATTAATAATTATAAAAGTATTTTTATTTTAAAACAAATTCAATTTATATTTAGAAAACTTTAGTGTGATTTATTCATGAATAATGTATTTCCGATGCAAGTAAAAAATACTCAATGACAACAAGCGCCACTGTTTGTTCTGAGAGATTAAAATATATAATAAACATATAAAATCACAAACATATTTATTTGTGACAGCAATATTCAACACTTGCATTAAAATCATCTGTAGAAATGGCCGATTATATTAAAAATTGGCAAAACAGCACACAGATAGTACCTATAACGCTTGGTTCAAGATCGACGAATATAGCTCTGGGAACATATTTTCCGGTAGATGCTTCGCTAAAGAACGTGGAAAACGAAGAGGCGTCCTTGCTGTTAGATCCAGCAAGGGTCTCGCTATATCCACTTTGATTTATACCATGCTCCAGGCAGTACAACTCCCAGCAACTGTTGCCTATTTGAACACCCGCTTGACCAATGTGTAAACTTATGACTTCACGCTAAAAAAAATAAAAATTAAAACAGAATCGTTTTTTCGGTATATGATTTTTAAGATATCATATATAAAATATCGGGTCTCAATTACAAAATAAACATAATTGTGGTTTTTAATTCAAATATAACCGAAATAAACTGAATAATGTTTTGTTTTCGTTTCAATTGAGGTAAATCGCAAATAACAAAGCAATCATATTAAATTATTAAATATCATATTATATTAAAAATTAAAGGAATTATTGATAATTATATCATAATAATAAAGTAATTAATAATAAAGTAAATAATTAAGTTGGTAATTATCACAATACTTACCAACTTTAAGAAACAAACCAGAAAATGTCATACAATGTTATATAATAGTAATGTATTAATATGTAATAAATTATATAGAATAATATATTATATATTAAATTATAATATATAGTATTATATATAAATTAGAAACAAGCATAACTTGAGTAAATATAATAAATAAAAGAATCCTTGAGAATAACAAGAGTAAAATGGTATTTATATTATTTTTAATACTTTAAACAAATCACCAAATTTCATCATTAAAAATGGAATAGCCAGCCTTACTTATTTAAATGAGAAATATAGCTTAGACACAAATAAAATCAAAAACAATCTATATATCTAAAAATATTTATCCTCAGTACAGAATCTGAGGACTAAAAATTGAGCAAATCCTAATATTTGATTGTAAGAACGAATAACCAATTGAAGTTAAGAAACTTTAATTGTAACAAATTAATTGAAATAATTATTTATCAGATAAGTTAGCAAATTGTAATCAAAATATACAAATACTTCGATACTAAGCAAAATATACATGCATGTTCAGCATATATCGGGTATTAAAACTAAATTCAGTTATAATCGAAATGTTCTGTGGCGTACAAGTAATGACAGGTTCAGAGCATCATCTATAGCGTATCGTAATTAAAGAATTTAATCATTTGTCTAAAAGTAAATCAAATTGATACTAATTAAACACATTTAAATATAAACTATACAATTAAATAATTAAATTAATTTAAATTCATGGGTAAAGAGGCTCAATCATAAAAACATCAATCAGTATAAAAATCCATCCATTACTGAATGGATTTATGAATACATCCAGTATTTATCCTAAAGTACTGGATAATGAACTAAAACAACGCAAATTGATGTGGATTAAAAATTGAGCAAATCCCCATATTTTATGATTTAAAATGTAAGAACGAATAACAGATTTGATCTATTTTCGATCATTGAAAGTTAAATAATTAATTAGAATTAGCAATAGACTTCTATATCACTGGGTATTTAAACAGTGACGAGGTAGTTCCTTCAAAGTCCGAGAAGATTGTACATGCCGGATATTAAAAGGCGTCATTGATCAGAACTCAAACAGTTTAAAATTGATTGTAAGATGTTTAATACGCTAATGACGAATACCGCAATGAAGCGGGTCTTTGAACAAAAGATCACAGCTATATTGATAATCAAACTACAATGGGATGTTCATCCAATCAGAACCAACTACTATATTTAAAACTCAATAGAACAAGTGATTCCCATTGGGTATTTAATCGATCAGTAATTGTAGCATCAATTCAAGTTGTGTCTCGGACCGGGACGGATTCTGTCCAATTCAAATTTAAATAGGCGGACGGGATTCGCACGCTGCCGAGACGGCGAAATATCTGAAAAAGGCCGCATTATGCAGCCAAATAATCACAAGCGCTTACCATTTCTGTCTATTGAATTGATTGATTAGTTAATGAACAATCTGAAAAAGGCAAATACATTAATGACTTACAGTAATGGCATTTAAAAAAGGGGTCGAAAGTGGATAATTGAACGGTTACAGCAATCTCTGTTATGCTGTAATTACGTATACAAAGATGGAGCAGAGATAAACTCCTTGAGTGGTCGGCTTGCATAGCCATCGCAGTTGATGTGCTGCTTATTGCAGCTACTGTTTTCACCACTCAACTTCGGCAACTTACTGTTGCGTTGTGTGCTGCGTCGACTATCGGCACGCTTGTAAAGCAAACTGAAATGCATTAGCGAGGAAGTAACAAGCAAAAACGACGGTGTGACTAGGCAGTTGCTGACAGCGAAACAGCTGATTAGTGTGTAGCATCCATGCTGCTAATAGTTGCATTGTAGCAGCTTCAGAGACGACTAGAAAACGAAGGAGCTGCGATGGAGAGAGCACTCACAAGCTGCTCTCTCCTGATGCGGAGTTGTGATTATAACAAAAGGTATCGGGCACATTCGTGTTCTATTTAATATGTGCAAACGCTTGATCGGAAAGAATCAAAGAAACGAAATTAGAATTTCCAAGTTTCTGTTCCAATAAGTGTAGAACAGGAGCAGAAGTGGAAAGGGAAAAGGCCTGACTGCTGAAAATAGATAAGACCTACTTAGGCATCGAGGATGGTTGAAGGAGGAGTGGAGATTGCGATATCCTTAGTGGTAAAGTATCAGCAATATTCTTGGTAAAGAAAAGCACATCGAAAATAGAGTTGACCAACTTTCAATTCTAAAACGATAGTGAAATTATCGCAAACTGATCGCAATCGAAAAATAAAAATTATATTTAAAATGAACTATTAATTATCGGACTGGAACGATAATATAAAGTCAACTCACACATTAAGTTATTCATTTTTATACGAATGATATAATGCCATATTGCAACTGGTTGATATATTCATTGATTATAAAAAAATTTAAAATTGTCAAAATTATAAACTAATTTTTAATTATTTAAGGTTTACATATAATTACAAACTATTAAATATAGGTGGCGTACTTTAATATTTTAAAATTGTTATTAAATATAACATTATATTCAATATAAAAATCTTTAATTATTAATAGCGATATAATGTAAAATTCTATATAAAACGATAAAATTAGCAGAAAAGTAACAAATGAAAGCAAAGAAGAATAAATGTTTATTTCTTCCATTTTTCAGAGATACAGACGTTCGCAGTTTGCCTCAATTTCCATTATATTATTTGTTAAGCTTTCAAAATTATTGAAATCAAAACTATTGTTTAACAATAAAAATCATATCATTACGTATTTTTTATAATAAATAAAATAATAATTATTAATAAATTAATAAATAATATAAGATTTTATATGTTAAGCCTAAGAATGTTTTATTGCACTATGATTTAATCCTAAACATGCGTCGGTAAACTAGTGTATAACTCGACGATCCAGTTGCCACACGATCTAATCGCTAACAACATCCTGCGCCGACAATAGTACTCAGTAGATCTTCAGGGTAAGACATTGAGCACTAACGTTTTAACATGCTGTAATACTTGTATGGTCAATGAAGAATCAAGCTAGTCGCTGAAGAATTGCACGAAACTTTCTTGCGAATTTGTAGACTCTTTACAGGTCTGACACTTTTCGAAATAGATTTCCAGAACAGATCATTTAATCTGTGAAATGTAAGGATATTATTAAAGCTCTAAGCTTTCATCCTAAACATGTGTCTGCAAACTAGTGTATGAATATCGTCACGATCGTGTTGCAACACGATCTAACCGCTAACAACATCCTGCGCCGACGATAATACTTAGTAGATATTCATGATACAGGCACGATAGCACTCCGTAGATCTTGAGAGTACAGTCACTGGGCACTAACGTTTCAATATAATGTGATACTTGGATGGTCTATAAGGAATCCATATAGACCATCCACGATTAGATATGATCGTGTGGCAGCTGGTTCTTGACGATATTCGAACACTACTTTACAGACACATGTATTAAATCATCGAGCAGTAAAACATGCTAATATATCACAAATAAAAAGCCCCGCGCTGAAAATTTATTTCGAAAATTGTCAAACCGATAAGAATTCAACAAATTCGCAAGAAAGTTTTTTGCATTTTTTAAGTATTGGCTGGATTATATCTAGACCTAAGTATTACAGCTTTAAAGGTATAGAAACGTACATCAATGTGATCAACGTAAATGACGTGGTCATTTAACTAATATTCGCAATTCGAATCCACCACACACTGATTTTATATTCCGTTTTTATACGAAATGTTCACTGGACAGTAAACCGTAAGCTGTCTTTTTACTATTGTGAATATTGCATACACGAGCCGCTATTCTTCACTGGTCGGTTTGATATTATCCTCGTGTGGTTTTTTGAATCCTATCAGCATTAATACTTCGCAGTGTTCGCTCGATTTCCATTATAATTATTTTATAATTGTTTTACTATGATTTTAATAAATAAATATATATATTTATATATATTAAATATATATATCTATATATTTAATATAGTAATTAATATATATATATATATTATTTATATTTAAATTTATGAACTTTTAATTGCCGCCCCGGAAAGAACGATAAATTAAACTTGCACATTAAAGTTTTTTACGAATGAATGATTATAAATAAAAATAAAAATTGTAAAAATGATTATTATATACTAATTAATTATTGTTTAAAGTTTACATATAATTACAAACTATTGATTATTGATGGCGTTCTATAATATTTATGTATATTATTATATTAATATATGCTTTATTATATTAATTTATTAATCAATATAATTAATTTAATTGCTTTTCTATATAATTGCTTTCAAAATAATTATTTAAATCAAAACATTTTTGTTTTATTATATAAATCAGCTATCTGAGTCTACGTATTTAATCAACGTATTTAGTCAACGCAATTTTATTTAAATTCAACGACAATGTAAATTCACGAAGAATTAAAAACGACAATTTTAAATAAAAGGTTGACAATTAGAACAAAAATATGGCATGTATTTGAAACAAAATCAGCAATTAAAATACACTAACAAATTCTGCTTTCACAGCTTTAAAAAGAGAATAAATGATAATTTCTCAAAATATTACATCCTTTATATTTAAAATAAACAAGATTTATGTTGGACCAATAAAAATTAAAAATAACAGAAAAGTAATAACCGCAACAAAAAAGTTATTTAGAAGCAACATTTTTAAATAAAAATTATATTTTTAATTCAATTATAATTTTAAACTATTAATGAGTAAAAGCGATTTTTAAAATATTAGAAGATATTACGAATACATAGCATTTTTTATTAAAAAAAAACGATTTTTTGCGCCACTAAAAACAACAAAAAGTCGAAAACGTAATGACAAATAAAGATTCTTTAAAATTAAAAATTGTTAGTCGAAAGTTAAAAGGAAGAAATTATCGAAAAAAGTAATAATCCCAATCAAAAATAATAATATATCTACAAATATATTTTAAATAATAACATAGTTAAATTATAATAACAAACATTTATTGAGTAATAGGGTTATTTAATATTTAAATAATATTTAGATAAAATTAAAAAAGAAAATGGAAAAGAAACATTTTCAATGGAAAAATTATTTACAAATAATTTTAATTATTATTTAATTTTAATAATTTTAATTTTAAATTGAGATAACATGTTTGTTTAATTATAATTTTAAACTATTAATGAGTAATAACGTTATTTTGTATCAGCAGATTATGTTAGTCTTAAAAAGCATTTTAACCACACAAAACAGTATTAAGTTATTAGTTTATTTGAAATTTCAATTAATTTGTTTAAAATTTCGATCAATTTCAGTGAACATTTTAAAGGCATTTTACTAACACAAGACAAATAATAATTTAATTAACGTTGCGGCCAATCTCATCGACCCTTTTTAGGGAATATCATCTACACTAGAACAGTAATAATTTATTTGACATTTCGGCTAATCTCAATGACACTTTTAAAAGGCAGTTCACTGACACGAGAACAGTAATAATCAATAAGCGTTTCGCCCAATACCAGTAACCCTTTTAAAAAAAGTTAATTTTATCCCACTAGATCAATAATAATTTATTTGACGTTTCGATAAATCTCAGTGATAATTTTAAAAGCCATTTTACCCACACGAGAACAGTAACAATTTATTTGACTTTTCTATCAATCTCATACCAATTTAAAAAGATTTACCCACACGAGAACATAAATAATTTATTTGACGTTACAACTAATCCCAGTGACCATTTTATAGCGCATACACACTAGAACATCAACCATTATTTATTTGACGTTTCGGTCAATGTCAGTGTGGTAATCGTTTTAAATGACCTTTTAAAATGCATTTTGTCCATACGTGAACAGTTATAATTTATTTGACGTTTCGGCTAATCTCAGTGACTTTTTTAAAAGGCAGTTTCCCCCACAAGATCAGTAGTAATTTATTTGACGTTTTGGCTAATCTCAGTGACCCTTTTAAAAGGTTATTTTCTCCCACTAAATCAGTAATAATTTATTTGACGTTTTTGCTTATCGAAGTGACTATTTTTAAGACATTTACACACACGAGAACAGTAATAGTTTATTTGACGTTTGGTCAATTTCAGATACCTTTTTAAAAGCCATTTTACCCACACGAGAACAGTAATAACTTATTTTACGTTTCGCTTAATCTCAGTGACTTTTTTAAAAGGCAGTTTCGCCCCCCCCCCCACGACATCAGTAATAATTTATTTGGCGTTTCGGTTTTATATATAATAATTTATTTAAAGTGGTAAACGCGTGCCAACTGCAGGCTTTAAGTCCACTAACTAACTATAACACAGCAAAAATCATACAGATAAATTAGTTAAATTTTTTAAATGTGATTGGATTTGACGTTTGAAGCACGACATTGAGATTGATTGGCGTATATGAATGAGCAGATGATTCTACGAGAAAGGAGCAGCCACAGGTAAGGAGTGGAATCCAAAAGAGGTAGAGTAGTTTGGGACATGTAAACGAAGGGAATTACATGAACGCAAAGAAGAATAAACAGGACGAGAATTGTCGAGAAAAGGAAGGTTGAGATATGAAGGGGTATGAAACGTTACAAGGCGGAAAGCAATGAGAAGAAGGTGAATTTGTTAACAAGAATAAATTGTAGGCAAATCGAGAGAAGCAAAATAGTTGGATGTATGTTCAAAACGACGAAGACGGTGGAGAATTCGGACAGCTGCGTTGAGGATGTGTTGTAGGAGAAGAATAGCGGATTTAGGTGAGTTGGAAAATATACTAAGACTAATCAAGTCTTGAGAAAATTAGAGAATATATGAGAGTCATACAAGAAAGGAAATCGATCAATCTACAAATTTGACGGAGATTGCGGAGAATCAAGGTAGATAAGCTTACTTGATCTCGAACGAAAGGTTAAAGTGAAAGTCCGTTGTCGAAAACGGAGACAGGTTCTAAGCCGGAACGTCGAGAAAGATCCACATTATTTCGGATTTGTTAGAGACAATTGGACGAGCTGATTCAACTAGAGAACAACCAGAGCGACATAGACGGCGAATAGCAAGATCGTCAGTGCCAGGATTCAGTAATGCAGAGAATATCGATAGATAATTGATAGAAGATATAATGGAGCATATCAGCTTTATGAAGAATTAAGCGAGTGTTGAAAAGATAAAGACGAAAAGTATGCTCAGGAGCGAGATCGACTAGCAAAGAGGAAAGGAGGGAGATACTTGACGCCGTCTGATTTTTAGCCTCATGTGTACGACGTGAAAATTGCTGTTGATTTGACGGATTGATAAGAATGACTCGCCGTTTGTTTCACGTCGATGTTTCTCAATGCGAGCTAAATTGATCTGGGCAATATCAGAAGGGGAGCGGTCAAGATAGATACAACAAGTTGATGAAGTGGTAGCAAGTTTAAAACGTTGGGAGAGTACCAAGGAAGCATGTGAACTATGTCGGAAAACGATTTTTAAGAGTGTAGAACTAAGATGATTGGATTTAGTGAATTTGTTTAAACTGATAAAAGATACAAGAGCGATAATATTGAAAAGAGATGGATTATCATCAGGAAGAATGGTTGTTAGGATATACCTGAAAGCAGATACATCATTATCGAGGTGACAATGTGGAGAAGCAGATTCGGGAAGCTTCACGTTAGATATGATATTACATCAATCGCGCTAAAGAAAACGATTACGTGGATGAGGTAGACGGATAGAGCTGGTAGGAGTAGAGACAGAAGAGCAGGTTGAAGTGCTCGATGGAGAATTAAGATAGGTTGGAGCATGAGTGACAGAAGTCGAGTGTTGAATCGGTTGATCGGATATATTACTGGAGATGATTTTGACGTTAGGATGTTAATTATTGAGAAGTGATACGGGAGGTAAAGAAAAGAGTACGTAAAGCGAAGAAAGAAGTATGAAATGTTTTTAGATGTGGGAGGAACATAAAAGAGGAGGTACGAGATGAACAGCGTTACGGTTTGCATTGTTAGGATGATGAAGATGAATGGAAGCTTTATATGTAGTTGAACGAGGAGTGTGTGTAAAAGAAGGTTCAACAATAAGATTATACGATGCGAAGTCAGGTGTTGATGTGTGGAAAACGTCAAAAATAGTATCGGATTGAGTAGTCATATCCGAGACAGAAGTGGATGAGCAGAATAGCTGTAACCGTTTTACTGATGTTCAAAAACCACAAGTAAACGGTTTACTTTGATACGCTGAACGGTCAGATATTTTACTCGAACAAGAGTTCATACGTCACAATATTTACAATCGCATCCAACTTCCAAACTTGTATAATGATCATTGCATTCCGATGTGGTAGATGCGTTATCAGGAATAGGAATTTGAGATCGATTTTTCAGGCATGATCTTTTATCGAGAGATTGAGCTCAATTCGCGAGCGTAGAGAACGAAACTAACTGGAAAAATCTGGAACTGACAGGAAAAATCTGGAACTGAAAGAAAAAACTAGAACTCTCAGGAAAAATCCGGAACTGACAGGAAATATCAGGAACTGACAGGTTAAAAATCTGGAATGTATATATTCTTTGTATCACAAAGACATTTTTAACGTACTTTTTCGGTTAATCGATGTGACCCTTTCAAAGGAATTTACACACACCGGAACAATAATAATTTATTTGACGTTTTGGCCAATCTCAGTGACACTTTTAAAAGGCATTTACACACAAGAACAATAATCATTTATTTTGACGTTCCGGTCAATGTCAGTGACCCTTTTAAAAATCATTTTAACACACAATAACGATAACAATTTATTTGACGATTCAAACAACATCAGTGAACTTTTTAAAAGCCATTTTACACACACTAGAACAGTAATAATTTATTTGACGTTTCGGCTAATCTCAGTGACACTTTTAAAAGGCAGTTCACTGACATGAGAACAATAGTAATTTAATTGAAGTTTCGTCCAATCTCATCGAACCTATTAAAGGCATTTTATTAACACGAGAACATCAATAATTTATTTGACGTTTCAGACAATCTTAATGACCCTTTTAATGGCACTCACACGAGAACAGTAATATTTTATTTTACGCTTCGGCCAATTTCAATAACTCTTTTAAAAGGAATATCATCTACACTAGAACAGTAATAATTTATTTGACCTTTCGACTAATCTCAGTGACCCTCTTAGAACAGTAATAATTTATTTGACCTTTCGACTAATCTCAGTGACCTCTTAAAAAACAGTTCACTGACACGAGAACAGTAATAATTTATTCGACTATCTCAATCTCAGTGATTTTTTAAAACCATTTTACCGACACGAGAACAGTAATAATTTATTTGACGTTTCAGACAATCACAGTGACCCCTTTAAAAAAGCAGTTTACCAACACGATAACAGCAATAATTTATTCATATTATAAGTCATTTTTCATTTTTTATAAGTCATTTTTTATTAATTTATTCAATAATATAAGTCATTCAATATGTACCCTCCTTTCCAATCCGCTTTACGCTCTAATCACTCTACAGAAATCGCCTGCATGAAAGTTTACAACGACTTACTCATTTCTCGAGATTTAGTGTTCTCATCTCCCTCGACCTCTCATCCGCCTTCGACATCGTCGACCACTCCATCCTACTTTCTTGCCTTCGTTATGATTACGGCTTTTCTTATTCCTCCGTAGCATGGTTTGCCTCATATCTATCCGACCGTTCCTTTCGCGTCTGTTCTAATTCATCATCCTCCTCTCCCATACCTATCTTTTGCGGGGTCCCACAAGGTTCAGTCTTAGGTCCCCTGCTTTTCTCTTTTCTGCTTGGCGATCTTCCTCCATTTATCAAACCTTACTCCTTTAACGTCATGCAATACGCCAATGACATCCTCATCTATGATCATCCTCCCGCACATCGCATACACGATATCGGCATTTCTGCCTCCAACTGTCTTTCTTCTATCTAGGAACGTCTCTCCAATCTCTATCTCGTTCTTAACCCCGACAAGTCTAAAATAATGTGGATCCTCCCTCGTAAACCAAACATATATCCTCCCACTGTATCTTTTGCCTCATCGATCATCCCCATTGTCCACAATCTCACTCTCTTAGGCTTCCATTTCGATGATCACCTTTCCCTTAAACCATTCGTCCGTGACAAAGGTCCGCTCGTCTAACTTAATTCTCCGTGACATCCGCCGTATCCGCTCCCTTATCGACTTACGTTCTTGTATGTCTCTTCTTTCATCGCTTCTGTTATGTAAAATCGATTACTGCCTTAGCCTTTTCGCCAATTCTCCAAAATCCATCATCCTACCACTACAACGCATAATCAACTCCGCCGTTCGAGTGCTCTTTCGTCTCCGTCGCTTCGACCACATATCCACATATCTTGCCCAACTCTCCTGGCCCATCATCCACATCCGCATCAAACTCCGCCTTCTTCTCGTAACTTTTCGTATCATCGCTGTCGTCTCCCCATCCTTCCTCAACCTTCCTTTCTTAGACGACACTCGCCCCACCTTGCTATCGCTGCGTTCCCGTCATACCCTCTTACTGCACGTTCCCAATTACTCCAACAACTATGGTCTCCGATCCTTCCTCGTCGCCGCCTCACTCGCCTGGAGTCCGCCGCGCTCCCTCCTTTATCACATTCGAACACCTCCTCCGTTCACACCTCGATACATGATTTACATTTTTGTTTTGTTGTGGTCATGTAAGCGTGCGCTGGCACGCATTTGCCACGTTAAATAAATCTTTTTTAAAAAAGATATCTTACTTACACAAAAACAGTTACAATTTATTTGACGACTCAAACAATCCCAGTAAGCTTTTTAAAGCCATTTTACACACGATAGCGGTTATAATTTATTTGACGTTTCGGCCAATCTCAGTGACCCTTTTAAAGGCAATTTCCTGACGCTAAAACTAATAATTGACTTTTCGCTCAATGTCAGTGACCTTTCTATAGACATTTTAACCACACGAGAACAGTAATAATTTATTAGACGATTCGGTCAATCTCAGTGACTTTTTTAAAAGGCATTTTATTTACAAGAGAGCATTAATAAATTATTTGACGTGTCGGCTAATGTCAGCTACCTTTCTAAAAGGCATTTTACCCACACAAGAACAGTTAAAATTTAGTTGACGTTTTTGCTAATCTCCGCAAGCCTTTTAAAAGTTATTTTACCTATTCTGTAAGATAATTCAAGGAGAATTTAAAGACTAACAAATTTTGAAATCATTTGCTGTTTAAAATAAAGTTATACTTTTTGCCCCCTGTATATTTTCCCCTTCAGTATTGTTAATTGATCTTTGTGAATTGTGTATTAATGTGGATCGATTGTAATTTTATCAGATTAAAAGATTATATAAAATGTCGATTATATCTGTAAACATACCTTAAAGATTCTTTATTGACAGTTTAAAAAAGCTCCTTCGTGGACATTTGTATTTACCACAAAGTAAATTTCATGGAAACATTATGGCCTGCTTTTTCTGCCCATTATGGACAAAACAGTTTAAATTGCTAGCACATTTACATCTTATTGTTGCTTACAAATTTGTAATGTACAATTGTTCGCATATTCCAAAGTTCATTAAACATGAAATGAGCTTTTGAAAACTTGTCGTCTTTCTGAAAACAAGATAATGAACATCATTAATTAGTAACTGTTTAATTACAAAATTAATAAAATTGCAACTACTTTATACTGTGTTAACTACTTTTATTATACTGTGTTACAAACGATGCTTGCATCATAATAATAATGTTTATTTTAATATAAATAATACAAGGTTCAAGGTTATCATGTAAAATAAAAACAACTACAACAAGTTAGATCAGCGACCACAAAAAATGTCGTTGTTAGTCGTCGCCAAAACTCACGGCCTCAGGTCCGGTAGGATCTAAGCCCTTCAACCAATCCAACACGCCGCCTCCCCACTGAACCACCCGGGGTCTTTAACCATCAGAAAAATCCAATCGAGGCGGACTATGCTGGGTAAACGAGATACAAGGAGCTTGATAAACCTTAGCCTTTGCTCCGGGGTACGTCCTCTAGAAAAGAAGACTAATCCCGAGATAGCTTAAGTACCCCAGAGCGCACTTGGATTTTTCCACTTGATGACAGATTCTGAGCCCGTTTCAGGGCCCACCTAGCTCTCTTTAGAGTACGTTTAAGTATATCTAGGTCAACTTTCACCGATTAATTCACTGTAATGGTGAACCTCAGGTATTTTACTCGACTCGATAAGATAGGGAGTGGATGAGGTTGCAAAATGGAGGAGAATGCAGAGAGTGCTAATCTCTTAAGTTTCATTTTAGTCGCAAGGGTGCAATGAAAGACAACCAACTGCGATTTGCTGGAGTTAAGAATAAGATTGGAAACGGTGAGCTGATTTTTTAATCTTAAAAAGAAACGGCTGATGTCCGAGATTACATCATTGCAGCTGCGTCCAGAAAACAGGGCTGTGGTATCATCAGCATATACCACTAAATGTTGATCACGTTTTAATTTTCTATAGACAATGGAGGCAGCAAGATACAAGATTGGAGAAAGTAGGATCCTTGAGGCACAACCTTAATAGGGTAGAACTGACGCGCATTAGGGTCGTCTTCATAGAAGAATCGCTTGGTTTACAACAAAATATCCATCCTGTTAACAATTCTCGCAGACAACCCAAGAGACCTAAGCGAGAAGAAAACGAAGGGTATGGAGATACGGTCAAATGCAGCAGAAAACTCAAGGAAAACAGCTACAACGAGATGATGCATATTATCATGGCAGAACTGCTGCACCTTACCAATTGCTAAATGGACCAAGCGACCTTTAACAAGCCCATAAAAACCCGGCGAGATTAAATTTCACTTACATAGATGGTCGCGAATTTTACGCGCAAGCGCTTTTTTGTAAATGGATATGAGGGAGTTTTGTATCGAAATGGGCCGCTGTTCTTTAGGGCAGGAGAACGGATTTCTTTTAGGTATAAACATTCTACGACTAATGTTGATGCTGGCCTCATCAGAAGGGGAGGCTGATAGCATTGTGACGGCCACTTCTCATCTTTGTTCGGCTGTCAAAAACTGACCGACCCGAGAAGAAAGTGGAGCGACGGATTTGGAGGCGCCTAGGAGGGGACCCTTGGATTTAAGGATATCTGTGACAGATAGGTCTTTACTCCTGAAGTCCTCTACAAGGCGGGATTTGTTGAAGTGATTGAGTGGCTCCGTAATTATGTAGGGATAGCGACTTCTCTAAAACTATATCAAGACCGTTACTACCAATCTAACCCAATGCTCTATACGTCCAACAGACAAATTTATCCTTCTTGAAAATCTTTCAAAAGGAAGACTGACCTAAATTAAGGGAAGCAATGCTTGCCCTATCCTTACCCAGTTGGAACCTATATCTAGTGCTCTAATATTCATTCGAGAGAGCCTGTCTATCAGAAACAGAGAGATTGGGCAGACGCAGCATATAAGCTAAGGTCTTGAGTTTTGTCGGCGTGAGACTGTAGATACGACCTTTATAGGTAGTCGAGAGCAACGCGGTAGCTTGCGAAGAGAGGCAGGAATTAAATTCGGTCAGACTATCATTCCCAATTCGGGGAAAGCGTTGTATAGCTGTCTGAAAGAAAGCAACTCTGATGGGGTCAAAGTGGAATCTCCTACGAAGCAACGTATCCTCTTAAATCCACTAACGAATTAGGTCATGAGGGGGTGGTCAGATGTTGGCGCGACTGCTCAGTGCAGAGGGGTTTCAACCACCACCTCTTATTAAGCAGTAGTATGTCGAGGAGTGAGTTCGTTGATGTGCAATGAAAGGTAGGGGACGGTGGTTTATTAATAAGATCGTCGTTCCTGGCTCTGCGGGGGTGCTGCATTAATCCAACGACCAGTTCTATCATTGAAATCACCAAGTACCATGTCATAGCCACTATCTAAAATCCTATCCAGGAGGTCACGGTTCTTGTGAATCTCACCTGGACGGATGTAAATATTGGCTAGACTGAGGCGTTTACCGTTATTACAGAATGATATAGCAAAGCAAGACAGGGCTGGACAAGATAAGTTTAGCAAGAGGTAGGATCTTAGGGAGCATTTCAATATGGTTAGAAGACCTTGAGATGAAGAGGAGTGAGGTGGGGTTATGTACAGAGTATAGTGGGAATAAATGTGTTTAGGGATGAATCGAGTAATGTCCTGGGGGAAACGGATAGACCGCGTTTCCTGAAGGACTATAACATCTGCATCTCTACCGGATAGAAGTCTAAGGGCAGAAGCACCTCCAGAATTCCACTAAAGAATATTCAGTGAAAAAGGCTCACGAGTACTCTGTATTGCGTTAGATACAGAGTACCTTTCTACCACATGCCAGAAGACACTTGCCCACGGGTCGTTTCTTCATTTCTCAATATTACCGCAACCTATCCAGTCTTAGACTTAATAAGTTTTCCTATCTTGACCCGTAGAACTTTCGGAGCAGAAACTCCTCTTTTTTTATTCCTTTAATGCCGGAGGGACAGTAATAACTGGAGTCGAGAGGAACGATGCACCATGTTTCTTGAACAGCGACTCCAATTGCTGAAAAATCTATCGGCTAGTAGCGTTGATAAGCTGTAAAATATCGCTATCATTCATTCTACCAGCTGCTGCTCTAAAGCTAGCGCGTTTAATATTTTTTGGGTTGAAGGAGAGGTGTCGGGATCTGTAATTTTTAAATTCCATACATTTTATTGACCATGCCGGGTGTGCTTCACCGCAGTTGGAGAACTTTGGTGAGTCCGATCACTTCCCTTGGGCAGGAGGATGGACAAGCCGCAAACCCCACAAGAACTGGCCTTACCACACCCAGAGTCCCGATGGACCCATTGGTTGCAAGTGTTGCAGTGAGGAAAGTCATGTCGTCTGAAGTTAGTAGAGTAAACTTCAGATTGTGCCCCAAAAAGGGGTTACAAGCAGATTTAGTTAGCGTATCAGTCGTATCAAGAGGGACTGTGACGAAGGCAATCAGTAGGGAAAAGTCATTCCTCCCCGTTACCGTCCTGAAGTCAGAGATATTATAACATTGTTTTAAAAAATCGATATATTTTTCCTCAAGGTGTAGATGAAGATAATTAATTTTAAGTGAAGCCAAAATTGGCTTGTATTGTAGATATCCTAAGTGCGAGAGATCTCTTTTGAAGAATTCCTCGTAATCCTTGGCAAGGTAATAAGATACGAATGAAATTTTTATCTCTGTTTCGAAATATTTTACTGAATTAAACAAGATTCTGTTGTTGAATTTTTCAGTGTATTTTCCCAGAAATAGATTGCATAAGTTATGGCGCACTTGAGGCCCAGAAAGTTTGATAATTATCAGATTTTTTACTTTATGGAAAAAGGGGAAGTTCCCCAATACCATCATTCCCAGTGAAGGTTAACAAATATCTTACCTCGTTCGTAGAAAAAGTAGATGATACCTTATGTTCTTCCAAAAAATTATCCAAATTTGCTTGCATTTCGTTCTTCTCTGATCCTTCGATTGTTACTTCACTTCGCATGACTTAGCATTCTGTTTGCATCGTTTATACATCGATTAAACATGCGATGAGTTTTTGAACAGTTTTCGTTTGCAGAATTACAAACGATGTTTGCATAACTTTTTAAATTAAAGTAATTTTGGCATGAATTTCAATTTCAAAAGGTATATTATACCCAAGTATAAACTAAAATAAATATTTAATTACGATCCTAATTATTTTGTCCTAAAAAATTATTTTTCAAATAATTTAAGAATTTTATAATTTTATTTTATAATTTAAAAATAAAATTATTAAATTTATAATTATAAAATTTTCTTAATTCTTAATAAAATTAATAAATTCTTAAATTTTAATAATTTAAATTTTCTATTTCTTATAATTTTTAAATGTAAAAATTAATCGATTATTTTACTAATCGATACCAAGATAATTACCAATAATCATTTATAAACTATAAAATTAAATAATTCTACTTATTTAAATTAATAAGTAAGTTTGCTCAATCACTAAAACATCACTATACATTCGTGTTTGCGATATTCGACACTCTTTTTGCATTTACGGCTTATCTACGCTAGACAGAGAATATCTAGTTTTGAATTATATGGTGATCGAATCATATAGTGATTGAAACAAATTATGATCGAATTATATTGTGATCAAATTATATAGTGATCGAACCATGCACGGATCGAAGCAAATAGTGATCGAACCATGCACGGATCGAAGCAAATAGTGATCGAATCATGCAGGGATTGTATCATATAGCATTCGAATCATATGACTTACCTTAATATTAAAGTGATATTAAATATAATATAATATTAAATATATCTAACGATATGGCAAATATATAATTTATTTTATAGAATATTATATAATAAGATATAATTATAATATCAGATTATATTATGAGATTTTATTGTCAGATTATATCAGAAAATATTATTATCAGAAATATTAGAAATATCAGAAAATATTATTATCAGAAAATATTATATTATTAGATATTATTTTATAAAATTTGATCGAATTGTAATCATAAAACTATTTCCTATAATATAACTATAATTTTTAATTAGTCTTTGGACTCAAATAATAATTTGAATGTTTAAAATGTTTTAAAATTTAAAATTAACCATTTATTTAAAATTAACCATTTAAATGATTAATTATTTATTTTAATTATTATTTATTATTTATTTTTATTGTTAAATTAAATTTTATTTAATTGCAATTCTTATTATATTGTGATTAAACTTACATTATAAAATTATTATTTGACCTATTGTTGATGACTCTATTTCTCCTATGATGTTCAAGAAATTCTAAAGTAGGACAATAAATTCTTTGCCGAGGAAACATAACCTTAGGTTTTTATAATTTAATTTAAATATTTGATTTCGTAAACAATTTTGAATGCCCGCCGACAGTACAAGATTTTTTGAAGATTAAATATATTAATGTGAATATTCAAAAATGTATTCAGCTGATATTTCAATCTGTTGGATTTAATTTTGATGTCATGTTTGCACATTAAACCATGTCATGCTTCCACACTGAACCAACCAGACCTTGCGAAAACCATTCATACTTGAGGCTTTGCGAAAACAAGCATTTCCAGTAATATAGTAATCAAAATAACAAACACATCAAACTTAGATGTTGAATTGTTGGCTATGAATATAAATTTTTGGTACTTAACTGCTTTTCAGAAAAATGGATTAAAAATTTTATTTTACAACTATTACGAAGTATTATAATAGCAAATCAAATCAGCTAACTGAGTCTACGTATTTAATATAATTATAAAATAAACAAAACATAATGATGCTAAATCAACATTTAATAATTAAATAATAAAATTAATAATTGTTTTTAGATTTTCTATAATTTTAATCAAGTTAAAATAAAAAATTGAAATTTAAAATAAACGTCATTTTTATGAATTGACTAATAAATAACAGACGATACATCAGAATAAGGATTTAGGTCATAAGGAGGAACTACTATGCTATCAGGTTTCGGCCCCTATTCCTCGACACAACATAGCAGCGGGGTATAATAATAATAAGATTTTCTTACTAGTACAAAAAACAGTGATAAATAATGTGATTAAAAAAGTAAGTCAAAAAAGAAAAACAAGAATCTCTATCTTTTCTATTCAAGTCTTCTTACTGATATTTCAGCCTCAAATCCAGAGGGATCTGAGCCTTCCAACCTATCCAACACGCCGCCTTCCGACTGAACCAACCGGGGTCTTTCACTCCCCGAAGAGTCCAGTCGGTGCGGACTATGCTGGGTAACCGCGAGACGAGGAGCTTAAGAAACCTTAGTCTTTGCTCTGGGGGACGTCCTCTTGAAAAGAAGACTAATCCCGAGATAGCCCAAGTGCCCCAAAGGCGCACTTGGGATTTCCCATTCAACGACAAATGCTGAGCCCGTTTCAGGGCCCACCTAGCTTTCTTCAACATACGTTTGAGTCTATCCAGGTCAGCTTTCCCTGACCAGTTCACCGTAACGGTGAACCCCAGGTATTTTACTCGACTTGTAAAGGTGGGCAGTGGTTCTGAGGCAAAAATGGAGGAGAGCGCAGAGAGTGCTAATCTCTTAAGTTTTTGCTTCGTCGCAGGTGATCCATGAAAGACAACCACCTGCGATTTGGCGGAGTTTAAAATAAGGTTATATATGGGTAACTGATCTTTTAATCTTAAAAAGAAACGGCTGATGTCAGAGACTACGTCTTTACACCTGTGTCCAGTGAACAGGGCTGTGGTGTCATCAGCGTACACCACAAGACGTTATTCGCGTTTAAATATTTTGAATAGATTAATAGAGGCAGCAAGATATAAGATAGGAGAAAGTGGGGATCCTTGAGGTACACCAGTGATAGGGTAGAACTGACGTGCATCAGGGTCGTCTTCATAGTAAAATCGCTTGGTATACAGCAGGATCTCCACCCTGTTCACAATTCTCGCAGGCAACCCGAGGGACCTGAGAGAAGAGATCACAAAAGGAATGGAGATGCGGTCAAATGCAGCAGAAAAGTCAAGGAAAACAGCCACAACTAGACGATGGCTATTATCCCGACAAAACTGCTCCACCTCACCAACTGCTGAATGGACCGAGCGACCTTTGACGAACCCATGAAAGCTTGGAGGGATCAAATTACGCCTACTTAAATGGTCGCGGATTTTACGCGCAAGCGCTTTTTCGTAAATCGATATGAGGGCATTTTGAATCGAAATGGGTCGCAGATCTTTAGGGCATGAGCAGGATTTTTTCTTAGGAAGAAAAATTCGCTTACTATTATTGATGCCTGCTACATCGGATGGGGATGCTAAAAGCATTGAGACGGCCACCTCTCTTCTCTGATCAGCTGTCAAAAGCTGACAGACACGAGAAGAAAGTGGAGCGAAGGATTTGGAGGTGCCCGGGAGTGGAACCCAGAAGTTAAGAATATCCGTAACAGATATATCCCTACTCCTGAAGTTACACCAAGGCGGGATTGGTTGAGGTGATTGAGTGGCTCCATAGTTGTGTAGGGCTAGTGACTCCTCCAAAACTTTTTCAAGGCCTACATTCCCTATCCAACTCAATGCTCTATCCTTCCAGCAAACAAACTTCTCCTTCTTGAAAATCTTCCAAAAGGAAGACTGAGAAGGATTAAGACGAGCTATACTCGTCCTATCCCTACTCAGCTGGAACCTGTATCTAGTGCTCCAGTATTCATTCGAGAGGGCCTGTTTGGCGGAAGCAGAGAGATTGGGGAGGTTCAGTAATTTTGCTAGGACCTTGAGTTTCGTCGGAGTGGGATTGTATATACGACCTTTATAGGTAGTCGATAGAATCGCAGTAGCTTGCGAAGAGAGGTAGGTATTGAATTCGGTTAAACTCTCATTTCCTATTCTGGGGAAGAGTCGGATTGCCGCCTGAAAGAAGGCCACTCTGATCGGATCAAAGTGAAACCTCCTTCTCAGCAACGTATCCTCCTCTATCCTCCAACGAATGAGGTCATGAGAGGTGGACAATTGCTGGCGCGACTGCTCCGTGCAGAGGGGTTTTAACAGCCACCTCGAGTGAAGCAGTAAAATGTCGAGGATTGAATTTGTTGATGTGCAATGAAAGGTAGGGGATGGTGGTTTGTGAATAAGATAACCATTCCTAGCTCTGCGAAGTGCTGCATTGATCCAACGACCAGTTCTGTCGTTAAAATCCCCAAGTATCATGTCATAACCGCTGTCAATAATACTATCCAGGAGTTCACGGTTCTTGTGAATTTCCCCTGGACGGATGTAGACATTGGCTAGACTGAGGCGTTTACCGTTCTTACTAAGTGAAACTACTAAACAAGACATGGCTGGACAAGTAAAGTTTAATAGGAGGGAGGATCTTAATGAGGATTTAACTAAGGTCAAGAGTCCTTGAGACGAAGAGGAGTGTGGTGGGGTTATATACGGAGTATAGTGGGAACATATATGCTTTGGGATAAATCGAGTAAGGTCCTGGGGGAGACGGATAGACCGCGTCTCCTGAAGGACTATAACATCTGCGTCTCTACCAGATAGAAGTCTAAGGGCAGAAGCACCTCCCGAATTCCACTGAATGATATTCAGTGAAAAAGGCTCGGGTTTACTCACCATTGTGTTAGATAAGATGGACGGGGGAAGCTATCTTAGACAGAGCTAGGCGCGGGAAGGTTGCCCTTCCCACCACTAGCTCCATCCAGGGTCGCAACCCCTAGAGCAATATCTTCATTTCCCAAGGCCAAATTCAGGAGCTTTCCAATTTTTATTGGGGGGACTGTCCGGGCGGACGCGCCCCTTTTCTTTGATTTAGGAATAGCAACTTCGGACGGTACTGGCGGCGCCGAAAGGAGGGCCCCTAGAAGGGGGCCAGCATTTGCTGGATTTGTGCTAAAATCGTCTTTTTTGTGTTATCCAATTAGTATAGTAAATCTTTGTTGGAAACTGAATCGGAGGAACTATCGGTCGTGACTTTGGCATAGCTTTTGTTAGGGGAAGAAGCAACTGGCATATACTTGTTTCGATATTCTTTAAAGGATCGGCAACGGTGGGACCACGCCGGGTGATCTCCGCCACAGTTACAACAGACCGGATTGGCATCGCATCTGTCACCACTCGACAAGGAGGGGCATAGAGCGTTCGTGCAGACGCCGCATATTTTTAATTCTTAACAAGTGGAGGCCCAATGCCCCCACCTATGACAATGATTACAATGAGGAAACGTCAAGTTGTTTGTTTCTATGATTGAGAACTTTAAATTATATCCTATAAAGGGATTAACTGAATTTGTGCACAAGGTGTGTGCGTTATCAACATCGCAGGTGACGAACGCCACTGGGAGAGCGTCCCCGGATTTGGAATTTAAAGTCCGAATTGAGCCGAGTTTATATTGTTTTTTGAGAATCTCAGTGTCTTTAGCATCCAAAAACTGAGGAAAATTAGTGACTTTTAATGTAGCCTGGATAGGCTTTAGCTCTAATGTTCCCAATTGGGACAGATGTTTATCGTAGTAAGATTTATAAGCTACCATCAGATCGTGGGTAGCGAACGAAATTCTTAATGAATTTGATATTATCTTGATATTATTGAAGACTACCCTGTTTGGGTAGTCTTGTACAAACTTTCGTAGAAAAACATTGAATAACAAATGCCTTTCGGTGGGCTTGGTGGCCATAATAATCGCCAAATTGTTTTGTTTTCGTAACGGGGGGAGATCCCCCGAGTCAGAATTTATGTTAACTGAAACATCACTTACCTGAAAGTCTTGTAATGTCGATTTAAAGTTAGAAAATACCTTCTTTCCATCTGAATTCATTGAAGTATCAGTGTTTTTTTGGAATATTCTTGTTTTCGAATTGTTTGATCCTCGAAATCAAGCAGCGGGGTCAAATACATGCTAATGATGTATTTCTTCTGATGAAATTTGATTATATAGTAACTTATTCTAATACAAAGTATATTATCTATTATCCATCCATAAAGTTATCGTTATTTATCATCCATCCATTTTATTATACGTTTTTATCCAAAAGTTTTTAATAAATTATACGTTTTTATCCAAAAGATATTTCACAACCTAATTTTTTTTCGTAAAGCGTTAACTATGTGATTTTCACGTAATTATTATTATTTTTTAATTTTGAATTGTATTTTCTTTACTTTTATATTTAAATTATATTATCTTTACATTCGGAATTATACGTGGTTTCAGCGAACTTAATAACATTCACAAAAGATGAAAATCAATGTGTAGTATTGAGCTCTTATATTTGGCTCTGTTATGGACAAAATTATTATATCAATATTAACCATAATATTGATTATTTATTTTCACTATCTACTCATTCATCAAGAAAGGATTTGTAAAATGTGCTAGAGCCGAGAAAGCTCGCAAAAGCTTCATATTCAGAGCTTTACAAATAATTCCCACAAACGAAATTTATTTCTGCTTAGAAATAAAATCTTTTCGGATTCAATTAAATTTATTGTATCGCTTTCTCTATAAGAAAGCGATACAAAGCGATATCAGGTTTTATTTTTTATGCATATCAAATAGCTCTTTTCTTTAATTCAATTCAATTCAATTCAAGATCTTTTATTTATCAAAAAACCCAAATAGCGGATATCTTCGCTTTTTGTAACACTTTCATTGTACAAATTGATAACAATAAATAGCCAAATAAATGGTAGTTTCATATTTGGAACGCGAACTACTTTAAAGACCCGAAGTTTATTTTCTACACGAATTTATGTAATCAAGAGCCCGGTAGAGAAAGCTATTTTTTAGATGTTCTCTCCTACAACAAGCTGTTGCCCACTTACGATTTGATCGTAGAGCAGCTGAGTATAAATGATTATTGGTGTGACATAAATAAGACTGTTCAGTAAGCTTTTGAAGAAAGTTCGAGTTTGCCTGTTTCTTGGAAATATTGACTAGAATTGCATCAAATATAGGCAACTCCCATCCACATATTGATTGAGCTTTACTGTGAATTCTCATAAGCGTACTACGCTCCCTTTGGGACAATGTGCAAAAAGTTGGATAACCTTACGTAAGGATCGAGAGTATGCATGAATTGTAAAATAGAACTAATTGATCCTGGCAAGCTCCTAATCGTTTTAATTCACGAAGAAAATACATACGAGTTGCCCTTATTTACGAATATGCTTTCTCCAAGATAGGTTAGATTGAAATGTTAAACCTAAGATTTTCAATTCAGTTACTCTAGTCAGATCAAAATTAGGAAGTTCGTCTACAAGGATGGATGACTTTAACGAAAATAAAATTATTTTAGACTTGGCCATATTGAGACATAGGCAGTTTATATTATACCATTTGTGTAGATTTTCCACTTCGATTTCTACGAGTTGTTAGAATAATATTGAGAGCTTGCAATAGTAATGATCGTCAGATCATCTGCATACTTAATATATAAAGAACTAGAGCAGCTGAAAAATCGCTCATAAATATACTAAAAAGTAGTGGTGAGATAACACTGCCTTGTGGTACACCGCAGCTGTTTTTCCTCCACGAAGATTTCAAACCTAAATGCTTAACACATTGTTGTCTATCATACAGTTATGATGACAAAAACATTATCTGCCAGTTTAGAAAACCGCAACTTTTTAACTTTTCTAATAGTAGAGGAAATCTAACAGAGTCAAATGCTTTACTGATATCAGCTTGAATTAATTGAACGAACGGGTATTTTCCTGAATCTAGATGATCTAGACAAAATTGATGAATACTAAGAAAAGCGTAACTTGTTCTTTTCCCAGGCCGGAAGACATATTGGTGATTGTCAATAACTTGAAAAAAATATATCAGTAATTCTCCTTTTGAAAATAATTTCAAGCAACTTTGAAAGTGCAGGAATGAGCGTTATAGGTCTAAAGCTATGTTCTGATATATTCATGGAACCTTTTAAAACAAGAACAACTTCTGACAATTTTAAGCATTTTACGATAACTCCATCTTTAAACATAAAGAGCAGGGCACAATGACTTATTTGTAACTTCTAATGTTCTTTGAAGCTCTGTTGTTGAGAGATGTGATAAGAGAGAATTTGATGAAGAACATTTTAGAGAAGTTACACCTTTCCAAAATTGTAAACCGCGAGAACTACATAATTTATTTTTCCCGTAATTGCTTTTTGCTTTAACAATTTCTATCGATAGTTTTTCAAAAAATCTATTGGATATATCTACGTTATTTTTATTATGATCTACTTGAATCTGCAGTTCTTTAATATAGCTATAAATATTAATATTAATAATATTAATATTGATTTAAATGAACTTATTGTATCCATTTTTGTTAAAAAAATAAAGCTTTTGCTGCATTATTATTGATTAATAGCCAAGTGATTTTTTTATTTTACAACCTTCTTATGATTTGAATTGCTTCGAAAAAAATTACTTTACAAACTCTTCTCATAATTAAAAGATTATGTTAAAAAAAGAAGCGGGTATTGTTTAATTGGTGCAAGAAACCGTTATGAAATTTTTTATTTCACAAAATACACTGTAATGATAAGATTTGAATCTAGAAGTATTTCTTTTGGAGAAATCAATTAAAGTACTAAAAATAGTTTTAATTATTTAAAAAAATTAAATAATTTTACTCATTTTAACGTGAGTATGAAAAATCTGGTCTTGTTTGTTTGGTGGAAGAAACCGTTATGAAATTTTTTATTTCACAAAATACACTGTAATGATAAGATTTTACTCTAGAAGTATTTCTTTTGGAGAAATCAATTAAAGTACTAAAAATAGTTTTAATTATTTTAAAAAAATAAAAATTAAATAATTTTACTCATTTTAACGTTAGTATGAAAAATCTGGTCTTGTTTGTTTGGTGGAAGAAACCGTTATGAAATTTTTTATTTCACAAAATACACTGTAATGATAAGATTTGAATCTAGAAGTATTTCTTTTGGAGAAATCAATTAAAGTACTAAAAAATAGTTTTAATTATTTAAAAAAATTAAATAATTTTACTCATTTTAACGAGAGTATGAAAAATCTGGTCTTGTTTGTTTGGTGGAAGAAACCGTTATGAAATTTTTTATTTTACAAAATACACTGTAATGATAAGATAATGATAAAGAATATAAGTTCAAACAACCACATTGTTCTGACGAATATGAACGGTTTTTTTTTGAGTTCAAATATTTTAGCAAAATAGTTATTAAGTTTAAAATTTAAGACAAATTTTCATATAATAACATGTGCATATTTTTACATTTTTAATTCTACATTGTAAAACGATCGTCAACATATCTTTATACTTTAATTCAATATGTAGATAAAATCATGCATTTTATCGATCAATTATTATTTAAAATATTGAAACTCGCTATGGAAGAAATTACGCGCATAAATGTTAAAAATATAAATCATATAAATCATAAATAATTTATAAATCATAAAAATAATTAATAATTAATGCATAATTAAATTATTATTTTGCAAAAATATTAGAATTCAAATAAAAAGCAGTTTATACTCGTCATAACAATTTGGTTTTTTGAAATTATATTCTTAATTATAATTTTGTATATACCTAAAAATTTGAAGCAATACTTGTTTATACGAGTAAAATTATTTAATTTTTAATTTTATTTAAAACAATTTATTTATAACATGTGCATATTTTTACATTTTTTAATTCTACATTGTAAAACGATCGTAGACATATTTATACTTAAATTCAATATATAAATAAAAAGGATCGTAGACATATTTTCCCTTGAGGGCGAAGTCTTTGAGAGATGCTTGACGCTTCGATAGCCAGCGCTTCAATTAAGGGTACATTTTAGTAGTGCAAAATAAAACTCTTAATCCCTCTTTCAATGGGAAATGGAGATCGTTAGTGTTTAAATATTCCCCTTTAAGAGTAAAGGGGCCAAGTTTTTGCGAAGATGGTTGACACTTCGATGGACAACGCTTTGATAATACTATCGAATCGTTTGCTTTCCTCAGAATTGATTGTTGATGGTGTCGAGCATCTTTTTAAGACTTTGCCCTCTCTACCCTTAAGGGAGGTAGATTGAAGGTTATACCAAGTTTTTAAAATGTACGTAATTTCTTCCAGATCAAGTTTTAATATTTTTAAAATTTTATCAATAAAATGCACATTTTATTTGCATATTGAATTAAAGTATAAATATAAATACAGTGTATTTTGTGAATAAAAGAAATTCAAAATTGTTTCTTGCACCAAACAAAACCCAATAAAGCTTTCGCTCTATTATTGATTTATTATAATCAAGTGCATTTTATAATTTCACAATCTTCTTACGATTTGAATTGTTTCGAAAAAGTTACAAACTAATTTTATAGTTAAATCCCATTTTAATTACAAAGATAAAAACTTTAAAATTTTATTTTGTGGAATTTTTCAAGAACAAATGTGTAAGCATAGTTAACGCTAGAGAGCAATGCGTTGAGAATCGGAATGAGATTTATGAATTCTGATTTGCTTAATTCACCCCATCTTACTTGTTTAAGAATCGACAGAATTACTCTCTCATTGTTCACATAATTATTAACAAAAATGTATTTCAAGAGAGTGCCTAGCAGAACAGCCTCACTTTTCCTGCTACGAGACGATGCAACTGCAATAACCTTGAGTAAATCATTTAAGGGAATGCGAACAAAGGATTCATGGTTCAAGTATAAATGTAGATCCTGTCGCAAGGATTTTAGTACGAATTCAGAATGCCTCATTAGCAGGCATTCGTTACTTAAAACATATACGTTGCCACATTGTCTTGATAAATTTACCCTCAAATACTCTTGACAATAATTGAAAAGCTGTCTGAATCCCAATTCTCTGGCTGTTTTACATATAGACACTAGATTTTGTGATGATATTACAATGTCCTCCATATATGCATATGCGATTACGTAATTTATACCATTGTAGTCTGAACGATGTAGGTTCACCCTTAGCACAAAGTCTTTTCTTCGTTTTGATGCAAGCATTCTAAAATAAACAGGTGTGACTTTTTAAATTTAGATTAATGTATCTTTTGGATTTTAAAATTCTGATAAAAGCATTAAGTTTATATTGAATTAATGTAAATGTTAGAACTCATTTGCTTGATCTAATAAATTTAAATTTGAAATTTGTATATTTACAGTTAAGGGAATACAAAACAGTTTGTGTATTTATAACTATAATTACCTCATTTGCAAGGTAACGAAGGTAATGAGCAATAAAACATGATCAAGACGAGATTCGATAAGAAGCTGTTATGGAAGTCAACAAACATTTTGACGAAACTCTTACAACACGTCGTAAAAATCGACATCGAAATTTATTAATTTGTTTAAGGTTTGGGATTGAGAGATCCCAAATACATTACGTGTTGATCCCAAATAATAAGTGTTTATCCCAAATACATGAGCATCGCGAGCATGAAGTGTTAAACCTTCGTTTGCAAGGTAAACAAAGGTAATGAGCAATAAAAGAGGATCAAGACGATATTCGATAGGAAGCTGTTATGGAGGTCGAAAAACATTTTGACGAAACTCTTACAACACGTTTTACAAATCGACATTGAAATTTATCAATTTGTTTAAGGTTTGGGATTAAGAGATCACAAATACATGACGTGTTGATCTCAAATAATAAGTGTTTATCCCAAATACATGAGCATCGCAAGCATGAAGTGTTGATCCTTCGTTTGCAAGGTAAACGAAGGTAATGAGCAATAAAAGAGGATCAAGACGATATTCGATATTAAGCTGTTATGGAGGTCGACAAACATTTTGACGAAACTCTTACAACACGTTTTACAAATCGACATCGAAATTTATCAATTTGTTTAAGGTTTAGGATTGAGAGATCCCAAATACATGACGTGTTCATCCCAAATAATAAGTGTTTATCCCAAATACATAAGCATTGCAAGCATGAAGTGTTGATCCTTCGTTTGCAAGGTAAACGAAGGTAATGAGCAATAAAAGAGGATCAAGACGAGATTCGATAGGAAGCTGTTATGGGGATCGACAAACATTTTGACGAAACCCTTCAACACGTTTCACACATCGACATCGAAATTTATCAATTTGTTTAAGGTTTGGGATTGAGAGATCCCAAATACATGACGAGTTGATCCCAAATAATAAGTGTTTATCGCAAATACATGAGCATTGCAAGCATGAAGTGTTGATCCTTCGTTTGCAAGGTAAACGAAGGTAATGAGCAATACAAGAGGATCAAGACGAGATTCGATAGGAAGCTGTTATGGGGATCGACAAACATTTTGACGAAATCCCTCAACACGTTTCACAAATCGACATCGAAATTTATCAATTTGTTTAAGGTTTGGGATTGAGAGATCCCAAATACATGACGTGTTGATCCCAAATAATAAGTGTTTATCCCAAATACATGAGCATCGTAAGCATGAAGTGTTGATCCTTCGTTTGCAAGGTAAACGAAGTTAATGAGCAGTAAATGAGGATCAAGACGAGATTCGATATTTAGCTGTTACGGAGGTCGACAAACATTTTGACGAAACTCTTAAAGCACGTTTTACAAATCGACATCGAAATTTATCAATTTGTTTAAGGTTTGGGATTGAGAGATCCCAAATACATGACGTGTTGATCCCAAATAATAAGTGTTTATCCCAAATACATGAGCATCGTAAGCATGAAGTGTTGATCCTTCGTTTGCAAGGTAAACGAAGGTAATGAGCAATAAAAGAGGATCAAGACGATATTCGATATTAAGCTGTTATGGAGGTCGACAAACATTTTGACGAAACTCTTACAACACGTTTCACAAATCGACATCGAAATTTATCAATTTGTTTAAGGTTTGGGATTGAGAGATCCCAAATACATGACGAGTTGATCCCAAATAATAAGTGTTTATCCCAAATACATGAGCATTGCAAGCATGAAGTGTTGATCCTTCGTTTGCAAGGTAAACGAAGGTAATGAGCAATAAAAGAAGATCAAGACGAGATTCGATAGGAAGCTGTTATGGAGGTCGACAAACATTTTGACGAAACCCTTCAACACGTTTCACAAATCGACATTGAAATTTATTAATTTGTTTAAGGTTTGGGATTGAGAGATCCCAAATACATGACGTGTTGATCCCAAATAATAAGTGTTTATCCCAAATACATGAGCATCGTAAGCATGAAGTGTTGATCCTTCGTTTGCAAGGTAAACGAAGGTAATGAGCAGTAAAAGAGGATCAAGACGAGATTCGATATTAAGCTGTTATGGAGGTCGACAAACATTTTGACGAAATCCCTCAACACGTTTCACAAATCGAAATCGAAATTTATCAATTTGTTTAAGGTTTGGGATTGAGAGATCCCAAATACATAACGTGTTGATCCCAAATAATAAGTGTTTATCCCAAATACATGAGGATCGCAAGCATGAAGTGTTGATCCTTCGTTTGCAAGGTAAACGAAGGTGATGAGCAATAAAAGAGGATCAAGACGATATTCGATATTAAGCTGTTATGGAGCTCGACAAACATTTTGACGAAACTCTTACAACACGTTTCACAAATCGACATCGAAATTTATCAATTTGTTTAAGGTTTGGGATTGAGAGATCCCAAATACATGACGTGTTGATCCCAAATAATAAGTGTTTATCCCAAATACATAAGCATTGCAAGCATGAAGTGTTGATCCTTCGTTTGCAAGGTAAACAAAGGTAATGAGCAATAAAAGAGGATCAAGACGAGATTCGATAGGAAGCTGTTATGGGGATCGACAAACATTTTGACGAAACCCTTCAACACGTTTCACAAATCGACATTGAAATTTATCAATTTGTTTAAGGTTTGGGATTGAGAGATGCCAAATACATGACGTGTTGGAATTAAATTCATGTATTTGCCATATTATTACATGTGGCAAATACATATGAAGTGTTGGAATTAAAGGGGATTCTTACTGAGCAGATTTTACAATGTACAGATGGATATCAATATTAGCTAATACATATGATGATTAATATCAACTGCGGAACTTTGTGTTAATATTTAAATTCAGATATATGACTATTTAAATTTAGATTATGCGTTTGGAAACTGAACGCAACAAGGATAATAATTGATAAATTAATTATTTTTGATAAAAATATTTCTGAATATTCAGCTTTGTTTCTTGACTTTTCCGTTTCTAAGCAAACATTTAACTGCGGAGCTAACTGTTTGGTAAGAATTTCTGAGCAAACATTTTGAGCAAAATTTATAAAAAAAATTCGCGGTGCGGAGCAAACTACATTCAGTCTCAATTAGTCAATAGTGCCACTATCCGTGAATAGAATGATAAAATTATATAATAATGCTTATAATATAATGTGATGTTTATAATATTATATTATATTATAATCAAAATATTAAAAAATTTTGCTGTTCGACGAATGAATTATTTTTAAATTTTCTTATATTCTTATATAATTTTCTTTTTGTATTATAATTTAGCGATAATTATAAGATAAACTTAAGTTTGTGTACAAACTTAAGTTCACATGCATTATAATTTCATTTGAGTCTTGGGGATTATTATGCATATTGCTGGAATTACTTAGATCATTTTCAAGTTAAGTATACAAACATCTATTTTTGTATTTTTTGTCATTTATCATATTTTTGTATATTTTTTAACATTTGAATTACCTGATAGATTTACTATGTAATGCGAAAACCGCCTGATGGGCTGCATATTCACTTCCAGTTGTAATCATAACCAGGTCGCAGTGTTTTGATTGGTCTCTAAGATCTCGAAGTATCTTAAATATTTCGTGCTTTCTCTGGAAGTCTAGCCTATACAGGCATTTAAGTTGCTCCTGCAATAGTTGATATTCATCATAAGATTTATCGCATATAACACCATTACAATTCCTTTTAAAATCTTCAAGCAAATTGGAATACTTACTGTCGCTCACATTTGACAGTTCATGATTGTTAACATCTTGACTGCTAATTTTGGTAAGTGATATTAATTGCGGGTCAATTTTTAAAATACATTGCTTTCTTATAGCCGGACGGTCAGTATAATTATGGGCAAGCAAAATTTTAGCATTTTCATTTGAAAATTTAGACATTTTTAAAATAAATTCAAAAAATGTCTTTCCGTTTCAATATCTACTTATATAATAATAGGAGAATAGTCATGAAAATAGTCAATTGTCGTGTATCTGGCGCCAATTACATTGTTTAATAATCACGTTTGTACTCGCATTAGAAAAATGACATATATAAATTATTTAAATTTGAAATCTTGAAAAGAAAATGTGTAACATATTTTTAGTTCATTAGATATCGGTTTAAGATCTTTTTAACATTAGAACAAAAAAGGTATTAAAATTACAATTTAATTTAGAATTGAATTTTGGCACTATTTTTATGAATATTTTTTATAGTAAATAGAAAAACAAATTGTAAAATTAAATAAAATTTGCTCTACATATAGGTTTTTCTACAATTTTCTAGTACATATGTTTTCCTGCTTTCGAAATTGTTTTTAAATCATTAATAAAAGTAATCTTGAGGTGTATCAGAATCTTGCATTAAAAAATAATCAATAGTGACTGGGTTCTACAAATAAAAAACATTAACTCAATGAAGATATTGGAAGAACGAATTAATAAAAATAAATAGTTAAAAATTTATAATCTTTCACACCAATATTTAGCATTGTTGAAATGTTGATATTTCACAATATTAAATGTTCGTAAGAATTTTACAGAAATATTAAATTTATTAAAACTGAAGATAGTATTTTTTAAATAAAAAATATTTATTGTAAATCAAATAAACACAAGACTTTCAAAGTCCACTAATGGGCAACAGTAGAACAATACCTAACGGGTCACAATTGAAATAAAAAATAATATATCAAATTTGAACATCCTGGCACGACAGTGTATCTTGAATTTTAAGGTCATCTATCGTATCACCAATAAAATTTTCCATTGCAATTCCTGCAAACCTTCTAGTTCTCGACCTCGCATTTCGCAATGCGACTGAAGCCGACCTAGCCATTAGAAAACCAATGTCAACTCTAAGGTCTTCACAGTTACCGCAGGTACAATTTTGTGGTGCGTTAGGATGTGACCAGCCATATCTTATAGCAAGTGCGTCTTGAAATTGACGTTTACTCAAATATCGTTTGTAACTCACTATTGGTTTTGCCGATAGCCAAGTTGATGTTCCGGGACGTGATAAATAGCTTAAGGTGGAGGTAAAAGATGTTCGTAAAGTTGAGGCAGTATCCCGCCTCTCTTTCCACAATACATTATTTTCTTCTTTTAGAGATACGGCGATTTTCTTTTGTATGTCTTTTAATGCGTTTCCTGTAATATGTTCTAGTAGTGGATTACATATTAGTCTTGAGTTTCGAAATTTTCTCTCTGGTTCATCATTAGGATCATCAATCCCAAGGCCTCCAAATCGTTTTGGCAACAATAACATATTGACATATTCATCATCAGTTATTAAACCTGTTATTGCTGGAATAAGCTGTTTCAACAGTGAATCAGACAGTTTGGCGTATGAATTTAGACTCCCTTCACATGTTCTTTGAACATATGTCCACTTATACTGGAGGGACTGAGTCAGGGCCACATACGCAATATGAGGATTCAGTTTAGCAACATCTGTAAGGTTGGATACTAGGTCAGCCCAACGCCTAACTTTTTCAGTAATAAACTCGTCTACAAAAGATTGTGTTCCAATAACCGATCCCAAAATTCGTGTTCCATTTGTGACTATTTTAACTCCACATCCTTGAAATACAGTTCCAGAAGAAGCTAAATTTTGTTCATGTACTACTACTTGACATTTTTGCTCATTAAGTAAATCCATACTTGTGTGCATTTTGTCTTAGGAAGTTCCAAACCTTGACCAAGCTCTCAACCTTTCCTACACAATTCGCATCGTCCGCGTACCATCTGTGAGATACATCTGGCACTAAAGATTGAATCCGTTTTATTAGAGGTAAAGAAGCTGCGGCAAAGGCAAACATTGAGAGTGGGTCACCTTGTGTGAACCCTTCTTTCGCATAGATAATATCACCATCGACACACAATGAAGTTGGGTCAGTGTAGAGATTTGCCATAAGTGTTGACATAGATGGGCACACAAACTCTATATTTTTCAGCGCTAGATTTCTATTTATACAGTTGAATGCGTTTGATGCATCTACTTGCAGAATCGCAGCATATTGAGATTGCCTAAATTGCTCAGCAACTGAGTGGACTGCGGCTTCCACCCCACAACGCTGACCTGCACATAGCGGTTCAAGACCTGCTACTGATTGTAAATCTTCTTGTATAATATCGCATAAAACTTTACCTATGATTCTCCTTTCGACGTTTCCGATTCCAATAGGTCGAACCCCAGGATTTTTGTCAAGAGGAATGAGACGACTAGCCGTAAAAGCATTGAGAGAGCCAGATGGCAGTAATGATGTAGCGATTGTGACTGCTAAACTAGCTAAAGATTCTGCTAATTTAATCGAACTATGACCAAATGACTCTAGCATGATACACCAATTATGTGCGTCCATGCCTGAGGGGCCTGCAGATCCTTGTGTGCGACGTGCAGCGGAAATGATATTACTTGCTGAAAAGATTGAAACCTGATTGGATGATGATTGACGGATCCAGGAACGGGACCTTTTAATATCGAGTCTGAATAAACTTCTCTTGAATTAGGATGTAGTTGTTTGAGTTTTTCCATCACCGATATTCCACCTATGTAATCCCCCATAGATAGAATCTTCATTTCAGCTTCAGGGTTTTCAAGTATTCGCATCGCTGTTCCAATCTTGCCCTGCTGCATTAATCTACAAAACCTGTCAGTCCATTTTGCAGTAGAACAATGAGATTTACATTGTGTAGATTCATTTTGTAAATAACGAGCTTCTGAATATAGGTCTAGTAGTTCGTGGTCTGCCCAAAGCTTAAGTCGTCGTTGAATGTTTGATCTCACTAATTTGCATCCAGAATTTCGTGTCCGTTGAAGTACCAATTGGCATAGCACAACTATCGACTTTAGAGTAGATGACATGTTCAGCGGATTATCACTTGCGATCATATAGAGAGAACTCAGTTTGTCAATAAAAGAGTTTGCAGCATTGCATTTAAATAAGCTGTACAAATTAGGACGCCACGATATTACTTCGCTGTAAATCGCATCGATTGCATTTCGATAACTGTGACTATTCTTGGAAGAAGCATATGCAGTCAGCATTTTAACAGCTCTGTCGCAGTTAAGAAAAATTTGCTCTGTTAGTTGATCAGTCTGAGGTTGAATGACTGTGCTGTTGATTGTTGGATCTGGATTCGCAAAATCTGCTTGATGAATGAGAGGTGAGACGTGTCTAGAATCATTGCGGTGATCTTGATTACTACGAATACTAGATAAATATTGAACCGCATTATTTGTGCAATTAGGGGCTGAACAGTTTGTGCACTGTGAACCTGTCTTCTTACACCGGCATCCTTTGCATTTGGCGTTGGGACCGTTGCATCCACAACACTTCAGAGTATTAGATGGTTTTCCCCTTGGCATGTTTTTTTATGTGATTAATTGTAGTTCACTCTCTCAGACTATGAACTTGTAAAGAATGAAAATGTATAAACTTGTAAAATGAAAATGCGCGTCGGCTCGCTTCGCTCACCGACGCTCTGAAAATCCTTCGACGCTTTGAAAATCCTTCGACGCTCTGAAAATCCTTCGACGCTCTGAAAATCCTTCGACGCTCTATAAATCCTTCGACGCTCTATAAATCCTTCGACGCTCTATAAATCCTTCGACGCTCTAAAAATCCTTCGACGCTCTATAAATCCTTCGACGCTCTAAAATCCTTCGACGCTCTATAAATCCTTCGACGCTCTATAAATCCTTCGACGCTCTATAAATCCTTCGACGCTCTATAAATCCTTCGACGCTCTATAAATCCTTCGACGCTCTAAAAATCCTTCGACGCTCTAAAAATCCTTCGACGCTCTGAAAATCCTTCGACGCTTGTATTTACTTTAGATCTCAAATGTGTATAGTCTAGTTAAATAAAATAACTATACTATCTCACATGTGTATAGTATAGTTAAATAAAATAACTATACTATCTCAAATGTGTATAGTATAGTTAAATAAAATAACTATACTATCTTCTTAAATGAAGATAGTATAGTTTTAATAAAAAAATTATGTAAAATTATTTTTTAAATAATTGTAAGCTATTATTAATTTATAATTGTAAAATAATTTATAATTATTAAAATATAATAATTTTAATTAATCTTACTATCTAATCTTACTTAATCTTACTTTAAAATATAATTGCTTACATTTACCGCTTAAAGTCAAGATTTAATATTCAATACTACCATCATAGTTCAAAGACAAATATCAATATGGAAGCATTGACTAAATAAAAAAGATATATTCCTTGACTTAAAATCACTACTAGCTTAAGTAATTAGGTTGATAAGCAAGTGAACCAATTAACTTACATTGACCTAAAGCTAGCGAAAAAATGCATTATAAAGTTATAAAATGTAAAATAATTGAAAATTAGATATAATTAATCTTTATACTTCAATTATAAAAATGAAATTATTATTATTGTTGTAAATTTGACTAAATTGCTAGCAAAAATTCAATGTAAAGTTACGTGATGAAAACAAATTTAATAATTTTCCATAAATTTATATCTTTATACTTCAATTCATAAAATAAATTTATGTGAATTTGGAGGCATTTTTAATGTATTTTACAATGCATTGTAAAATTATAAGATGAAAAAAAAATTTAAACTAAAGCCTAAATTCAATTTTAAAAATTAACATATTATTTTTTTTATAACCATTGTAAATTTTATATAAATATTTAAAATTGTATATTTTATATAAATATTTAAAATTTTTTTACATACATATTTCTATAAAATCTTAAGATATTATATAATATATCTTTATAATAAATCTTTTTTTAAGATAAGAATTTGTACAACGCGTGTATTATAATTAATATTATTTATTATTTATTATTTATGGTCATTATTTATTTTTAAATAAAATTAAAAAATAATAATTTCACATTTTTAGTCTGATTAAGAATATATTTTTAAAAAACCGTGTTCTGTCGAGTATAGGTTCTTTCTATTTGAATTCTAATTAATTATTAATTAATTTTTAATCGTTAATCATCAATTATTAATCATTATGAATAATTATTTATTTTGAATAAGTTTATTTAGGTATATCTAAGTATATTTAAGTTTATTTAAGTATATCTCGTGATAGGTCATCACGAGAAACTGATCTCTCATAAGAGTTATCCTCATATTCATCAACCAAAGGGTTTGTATAAAAACGCTCGATTTTATGAACTTAATAGGATTAAACAACGTGCAACAACAAATAGCAGCAGTGGTAGTGTAAATAACAAACATGAATATGTTAATTATCCAGAAAACATAATAGTCATAGCGGTAAATACATAGCGGTCAATATATGACCTAATAATGACATATGACCTTATATGTTTAACTATTTGTTTTGATGCCTCCAGCATTTATATTTTGCAGGTATTTAATATATATAATAATGTTATTACTATATATATCATTACATATTACTATATGCATTAATATATAATTAATGCATGCAGTAATTATATTTTTCTATAATTTAGTTTTTAGGACTTAAATATTATATTTTCACATTTGATTGACTGTTCAATAGCCGTCTAAATCTCGTAAGCATCAATAATGCGTAGTATTCAATGTTTTAAAATTAAATACTGTTGTGAAACAGTAGTTCCTGATGATATCAGCAGCTATTGAAATATTGGACTGGACATTGTTCTCTAATAATAGAAATTGTGGTTTCTTGGATTGGATATTATAAATAAATTACAATTAAATAAAAACAAACGGATATTTTCAAAAAAATTATAATATTAATTCATATTATTAATTTAAGTGCCCAATAATTCATGGTCGTAGAATGAATGTGGTGCTGACTTTCCTCCTCGAATTTATATATGAGAAGTTATACTCTTCATAATTGATAACTCATTTGACAGAGAATGTAAATTTATCTAGAAATCCTGGATTCGTCTCAGAATTTGCAGTAATTGTAAAGTTTTGATGTAAACTTTGACACTATGCCAAAGCAGTAAATATAATTTATATTCTCATAAAACAATTATGATATTTTAATTATTACATTCCAATGTAATAATTAAATCAAATTATCCATTTTGACCCCAATCGTGATCAAATCATTCAATTTGATCCCACTGCTTATTGATTCAATCTGATGTCACAGCAATATCTCAAAAGCCCTTTGGAGAGTTTGCTATAAATAATAATTTTTATTAAATAAAAAAGCTGAATTAATAACAGAGTAAAAAATTCGTTGTAAAGTTACGAGATGAAAAAATAATTGAAAATCGGACTTAATTAATATTTATACTTCAATTATAAAAATAAAACTATTATTTTTTGTAAATTTGGCTAAAGAATGTGTTGTAAAGTACTAATATATAGAAATCGAAAAATCAATATAAATTAATATCTTTTTAATTCAATACTTTAAATAAAATTAAGGTTCTGATATTTTATAGATAATTTTCGAAAAAATTAAACAAAATTTAAATAATGTTGAATATTTTCGATACTTTTAATTATTAAATTCTACAAAATATTAGTTGCATCATAAGAATTTTATTTTGTACCAATAAAATTACGATTGGAAATTAGAAGGATCAAAATAACATCTAGCATTAGTTCTGTAATTTTCTAAATAATTTTCGAAAAAATTAAACAAATTTAAACAAATTAATTTAGGTTGTTCAATTTAAATTCATAAATTTAAATTGTTTTTAAAAATTAAACAAATTTACAGTTGTATTGTGAACAATTTGAATCGCCAATTTGAAAAAACATCACAGCATTTTATTAAAACATTTCTTCTACGTTTTATTATTAATTTACTCTGGGGCAATTAGTATTTTCCATTGATGTATACCGTAGTAAAGAAAATCGTGACTTTGCTGCATAGACTGCTCCATTAAGTTTACTAATAACATAATAGCTGTTTAGAAATGGTGTCTAGAAGAGTTAAACTTTAACCGATAATCTCATATAAAATTACACAATCAGCATTTCACTCATACCACATAATTCGAATAGTTTTTGCTGAATGTCCTTGACAATGAAGAATTTCTAAAATTGTGTAATCAAACATATTTTCAATCTAAATTAAAATCTGTTAAACAAAGAACGTTCATTGTAAATTCTGTAATCAATGGATAAACTTAATTGTAAGCTATGCTTGTTAACTTTCTGTTTGGTCTTTGTAAGTGACATTTACTGCGATGTCGACAAAAGACAACAGCTTGAAAAATGCTCGATCAAATGTGAGCCGATTGGGCCTCCACCTGAACCGTCAAGCGAAGCACCTCCACCACCTGGAGGATCACCTGGCGGAATAGTTAATATATTTTTATCTCCCAATGGTGCACAACCGAGTCCCTGTAATCCACTTGAACCTACATTTCAGGAACCTGAAAATTTATGTTGCGGTCAAGCGCATAAACCGATTTGTGCAGCTCCAGCACCACAACCTATGTGCCCATCTCTTGCTCCGAAACCAGTTTGCGCAACTCCAGCTCCACAACCTATTTGCGCTTATCCAGCTCCAAAACCAATCTGCCCAGCACCACAACCTATTTGCGTTACTCCAGCTCCAAAACCCGTATGTGTTGCACCTGCGCCACAGCCTATTTGCGCTACTCCAGCTCCAAAACCCATATGTGTATCACCGGAGCCACAGCCTATATGTGTTGCCCCTCCTCCCACTCCAGTGTGTGTAGCTCCGGCGCCAAAACCTGTATGTGCAACTCCTATTTCTGAGCCGATATGCACTGTACAGACTCCTCAGCCAGTGTGCAGTTCTAATGTTCAACCTGTATATGCCGCCCCATTTCAGCTACAATCACAACAAGAACCAGTTGACTCATCTGACGAAAAGTCGGTATACAATATTCATTTACACGGTTTGAATCAAATAAAAGAAGTATCTAAATCAAAGCCAGAAATGATTGCTGCCCCTCAACAACAAGCAAAACCATTTGTTTTCTTCTTTAAGCACCCTGGTCTCGGTGGTAGCAGACAAGCATCGGAGCAGAAACCATGCCAACAATTGCAAACTCAGAATTTCGCCAATGATGTGGATTATTTCGTTTCTCAAATTTTGCAAAGTCATAACAATTTTCAGAATCAAATGAACCAAAATGTTGGATCATTTTCCAATGGAGGAAGTTCGAACTGCTTTTATTAAGTAAAAGTGAATAGAATATGTGATCTTCTATATCTCCAACAATATAATTAGCTTTTAACTAAACAAACTGTTCTATTTTTTATTTGAACTTGATTATTAAATTAAATATCAGCATGAATTAGTATTAAAACAGAATAAATTTAAAATCAATCAAAATCGGTTTTAATTATTATAGATATTTTAACTAATAACGTAATAATGTGTAATTTGATAAATCCAAATTAATTATAAAAAATCTCAACTAATCTTTTAATTTTTTACCTTAAAAAAAGTTTGAGAAATATTATACATACAATGAGCCACTGAGGAAGCCGTAACGCGGCGAAAGCTATGGCAGTATATAATAATAACTCAGATCTTTAATCTAATAAACTACGCAAAATCTTAACAACATGAGGCTGAGAGATAAGCGGACATTTAACTCTAAACTTTTAATTGTTAATAACCGCTAACACATACACTTATCAAAATTTTTAAAAATTTTTATTAAAATTTATGTAATAAATTTAATAAATTTAATTTATTAAAATTTTTTAATTGGAAAATGTTTGAATTATAGATTACCTTATAAAGATATTGAAAATTAAAACTATTTGTGGCTGTCTAATTGATAGGGTAAAATACATCATAATGTCCTAGAAATAAAAAATAAATCATATATTTTCTCTAAAAGTTTGATACCTGCAAAACCTTTTGTATATTTAGTGTCATGACATAATTCAGGCTTTAATTTATTTGACATTGTCATTATTTGGATCAAATATAACAAATTATTATGTAAAATTGCGAGCTAATTCAAATTTAAAAGGAACTAAAATAATGTATCATTGTTGGTTATCGATAGTTACGAAAGAAATGTAAGATTATTACCACTTTATTTAACAAACATTTTAAACTCCATAAAATAACAGATACATGACTTCAAACGTAGATTATCAGCATCAGATTTATTGATTATCGATTATTTTCAAGTATTTTTTATATACAAGGCTTGTACAATATAATGTCATGATTGTGACACTTTCGCGGTCTTCTGTCCGTGGCAATAATGATGTCGTTAGATGGTCTATATGGGTATTTATCTGCAGTCAGCAGAAAAAAGTATCCCATACAGATGAGTCGTAATATCGACGATATGCTTAGAATTGTTTGTTTCTGCTTCAAATGGCGTCTATTACAATAATATACAAATTTATATTTGTTTTTATGTTGTTTTATCAATAAGACATTGATCAGTTTTGATCTTTTTGGTTTTTAATTTTGTGTAAAAATTATTTAAGAAAAATCCTGCGAAAGCATTTGCAAATTGTTTATTGCATGTGATTGTGCACTATATAGTGTGCTTAGACACAGTTTTAACATTATGTTAGTCCCTGATATTAAACGATAAGTTTGCAGTTTCGGTTAAGCAAATTTAGGGCAAAATTTTATTCGATATATTGCTAACCTCTGCTGGTAATTTTCTGATAATGCTGATATTTTGATAACATCTTCAGAAAATTACTGAAGTAAATTTATGAAAATGCTAACAGAGGTTAGTGAAATATTAAATAAAATTGTCACCCTTTTTGATTCAACTCCAATAATTGCTTTTTAGTAAAAATATTTTTCATTTAATAATATTTGGCCAAGTAAATTTACTTAACAGAATGTGCAAACTTGACCATTATTTATTAATAATGGATCATTATCAACTATTTACAAAAAATAAGCAATAATTAAATGACCGAAAAAGTTTCTAATTTTAAAATTCTCTGAAACAAATAGATAATCAAATACTGATCCAATCCTCTGAAACAAGTATTTTTCAGTTGTTGTTTTATAAATTTTATATAAAAACTTTGGTAATTTACTGATGACCTCCAATGATGACATATAATCCTTATTCTGATACATAGTCTGTTATTTATTATTCAATTAATAAAAATTGACTTTTATTTTAAATTTTAACTTTATATAAATTGTATAAAATCTTCTATATTATTTAACTATTTATTTTATTCACTTTATATATAGTATTAAATACATATAGAAAACATATTTCAATTTATACATTGATGATTTCTACTTTATTTGGATTCTGCGCGATGATATATGAAGAATAGAATCAAAATATTTGATTTTAAATGCTAGTTTTGTTAATTAAATTAATCATCGATTTCGTTAATGTTTGCACATTTTTATTCCAAATTAAAGATTTTATGTAATAAAAATAAGCAATATTTTTTTAAAACGCAGTTATTAGAATTGCTCATTTTTTCTTCATTTGGCCTCAACAACAATGATTTGTATAATTTATTACCTTTTATAGTACCTACATTTTATATTCTATAAAATAGGGGATATTCTGTCAATATAAATTTTAATCAATTCTAAATCATTCACTTGTAAATAATTCAACTTAATATCAACTTAAATTATCATTCAACTTAAATAATAATATCATTCAACTCAATTAATAATTTTTAATTTCTTTAATAGCATCTTAATTGAAGAATATTAAAATTGGTATTTGTTATTTATATATTGTATATTGTAATTATATTGTATATTTGTAATTTGTATATTGCTAATCAGCTTCATCGTTTTGCTAGGATAAACATTCAAGCCTTAAATTTGCGATGTCGGTTCATGTTTAAAGCTACAAATTCTCCCACAGGAAAAAAATTCAAATGAAGAAACATTTTGTGAATGTGTTTAGAAGTGTATTTTCGTAAATACAAATATTAATTAAAATTTGGTTAATTAATATAATTAATAATAATTAATTATATTATTAATTAATTTTTAATAATATAATAATTAATTAATTATTAATACATAATTAATTATTAATTATGTATTAATTAATTAACAATTAATACATATTAATTGTGTGATATTCAATTTTATTTCGATGACATTTTATTTTGATGAAGTTTTTTTATTTTGATGAAATTTTATTTTGATAAAACATCTGAGCATTATTCAAGGCAAACAAAACAAATCAGTATTTATTATAGACGACACAAGCAATCGCAATCAGTGTTAAAGTAGATTGATTTTGTAAGTTGTCAAAGGCTTACGTTAAATTGAGAGTACTGGAATTCGTTTACTCAAGCACCTATCAAAAAATTTAAAATATTAAATTTAAATATATTCACTCGTATAATTGATTCCATATTGTGTTATATTAGATATAATATTAGATTTAATATCATTTATAATATTATTATATATTATAATTTAATATAATATTGTAATATTATTTTAATTGTATTATTATAATATTATAATATATAATTAATTGATATTGATCATATATTTATTGATATAAATAACTGCATTTTTAAATTTACAAGATTTATGTGTATAGTTCATGCAATATTTTATATGACTCGGTAAGCAACAAGTTATTTTGTAAGTTGGTAAAGGTTTACGTTAAGTTGAGAGTACTGGATTTCGTTTACTCAAGTTTTTAGTATTATCAGAATTTATATAATATTCTTTTAAAAGTCATTTTAAAAGAATAAAACTCGAGCATTGAGGACGATTGTACAAATTCTACAGATCCTAATTCGTCTTAGGGACACATCCCCACAAGTATATTCACAGTTAATATCTTCAAATATAAGCGGTCTAGTCGATAATCAAATGAATAGTCAACGTACTTCATCTGATGTGGATTCTATTCGATCACCAAGCAATAGACAAACAGCTTATGCAACAACAGTATTTCAAAATTTACAATACTCAAATCAAGATTATACTGCTTCGTTGTTTCAACCATTAGATCGTCTTCATCTCCAGCAACATCAGCAGACAAATCAACAACCAAACCAAACTCAAGAGCAACTTTATGCATCCGAACTTGTACAGATGCAGACATTGGGATTCCATAGCTGTGATACTAATCTGGAAGCGCTTGCTGCATCTATGGGGGACGCAAAAATGGCTGTAGAACGTAATGAAGACTCTTGACTTTTATTTGAAATGTTTTTTACATTTATTCTTTTAATTTATTTGTAAAAGTTATTACCTTGTTTAAATCAAAGAATAAAATGACCTTTATAAGACCTTTTTAAATGACCTCTTATATACCTTTAATGACCGCTTTCTCTAAAATTGATATAAAAAATAAAATATAAATATGATAGTATACATATTTTCTTCAATTCAGACCAAACCTACTGATTACTTAGCTTTGATTAAAACACGAATTTGATTTTGAATTTTGAATTCAATTTTCAAGAATTCAATTTTGAATTCTTGATATTGAATCTAGCCTTTTAACTAAATACAAAATTATCTATCGGTTTGCTAAATTAATTTTAACTAATGAATGTAAGATCTTCATGATTAATTAATAATTAATTTAAAGTAATGTAAATATATAATATAATTCATTAATGTATATGTATATAAAAAATATCAAATAAATTATAAATATTTATATGAATTTAATTAAATGAATTATGAATTATCAAAATATTTTCAAGATTCTAGTTGTCCTAAGTCTATGAAACGTTTAAAAGTGTTGCTCTATTGAACGTTTCATTTAAAACGCTAATTTAAGTTATTATTAACAAGAATGAAATGATTTTTGAATCTCGACTAAACAATTTATCCCTTTATATTTAATGATTTTTATATATGGGAACGATTGCTGAGTGATTGATTTAGTGATTAAATAGTTTTACTCATTAATTAATTTAGGGATTGATTTAGCTCTAATTTGATCAATAAGAGCTAAAATTGGGTGTGTGCAATCGAAGCTAAAACTTTATTTAAAATTAATAAATTTTGTTTTTTGATTAAGTGAAGGCTATGTATTGATAGGAATATATGCATAATACATCTATATGTAGTTAATGTAGTTAGCTAAAGTAGAGAATAAAGCTGTTAAAATTAAATTGGTGCTCACGGATTTATGTTATTTTATGTATTTACATGCATGAAAAATTCCCTTCAATCGCATTCTGTGTGCGACTTAATCAAACCTAATAAATGTAATATTTTATATATTAAATATATATGATTATATTACTTAATGTGTCTAATATTTTCATGTTTTAAATGTTTCATTTGTAATGAAGTTATGGCAATTTCATGTGCCTTAATATGTAACTATATTGACTTTCTTCAGAATCATTTAAATAATTTAATAGATAAAGGTTACTATAAAAATATCATCGAACAGAAAATAGTTAAATATATAAATCAACAATTTATATAAATCTAACAATTTTTATTCAATAAGTGAACAAATTTATCCAGATAGCCTCATTCTTAATAAAACCAAAATTAATGATAAAGAAAGTATATATTTTGATATGACTATTAAATTAACATCAATTAAAACTAATTTAACTTATATCGTAAAGATAACATTTAAATTTACAAGAAACATATTTTTTGCATGATTTATTATTTAATTATTTAATTTTAATTTAACATTATTTTTTATTTATAAATAATATAAAATACACAGACTCAATTAGCTGATCTGATATTTTAATTTAATTCCGATGCTATGCGCTAAAGCACATCATTTTAAAAATAAGCTTAAAAATAACACATGTTATTTTTAACCTTATTCATATATTTTATCAGAAATATGTAACTATGTTATGATATGATACGTCATTATTTTTCTGCTAATTTTCAAGCAAGTTTAATTAATTTTTTCTTTTTCTTATAATGTAGAATTATACATCAACAAAATATTATTAAAATATTAAATTTACAATAAATCAACAAAAAATATTATTAAAAATAAAATATTATTAATAACAAAATATTATTCAAAAAATGTAAACTGTTAAGAAAATTTTTAAATTTTTAAAACAAGATGCACCAAATAATCTAATTTCATCAGAGGAAATACATCATTAGCATGTATTTGGCCCCGATGCTAGGTAAATGAATAGGGGCCGAAACCTTATAACATAGCAATTCCCTCTGATGCCATCTATTCCTTATTTTAATAGATGCATATTTTAAACTAGGTTACTACAAAAATAAAATCAAACAGAAAATAGTAAGATATTTCTAAAATAGTAAGAAAATAGTAAGATAAATCTAAACTATATACAGATATGAAGTATGTTTCGATACATTAATGATATATGTGTATTTAACTCAATAAGGAAATAAATTTATCCAAGTAGACTTATTCTTAAAAAACTAATATGAACGATACAGAAAGTATCGTTCATATTAACATCAATTAAAACTACTTTTAATTTATATCGTAAAGATGACATATTTAAATTTACAAGAAACATATTTTTGCATGAGCATTTATGCATACCATATAATATAAAATATAATGCATTAAATAATGAAATTTTAAGAATTGCAACAATTTGTAACGATATTGGCTTTCTTCAAAATCATTTAAATAATTTAATAGATACATATTTTAAAGTAGGTTACTATAAAAATAACATCAAGCAGAAAATAGTAAAATATATAAATCAACACAATAATATAAAGAATAAATTTAAACTCTTAAGCGGCAAATTTTTATGGATGGATAATAAATAATATACTTTGTATTAGAATAAGATATACCAGATAATCAAATTTCATCAGAGGAAATATCATATTATCATGTTTCTGCTTACTTTTAAGCAAGTTTGATAAATTATTTCCCTTTTCTTATAATGATAAGTTCAAATTAACAAAATACTATTAAAATATTAAATTTACAATCAATAAATCAACAAAATATAATTAAAAATAAATTTAAACTCTGAAGCGGAAAATGTTTATGGATGGATAATAAATAATATACTTTGTATTAGAATAAGATACACCAAATAATCAGATTTCATCAGAAGATATGCGTCATTAGTATGTATTTATATACATACTAATGACGTTTTTCTATTTTTTAATTTATAAAAAAATAGTTGATAATATAATAAATAATAAATAATGATAGCTAATTGCAAAAGCATATTGCTCACGTACATGCATACGCTAGTATCGAATACATAATTACCATGACATTTAACATTTACTTTGCAATGACACCTGCAGAAGCCAAGTTTTCGTTTACTCTTGCACCAACATTCTTCAAAATCACGACACGGCCTACGACAAAATCTATTTTCTTCAAACTTTTCAATTAGAAAAAATTCAGTATCATTTTTAAGCTTCCGTGATTGCTTCTTCTTAACTAATTTCCTTGGAATATGAAGATATCTTCTATTGGATTGCAAGGGTATTAACGATGTTTGATTTTTTACTGAATATTTCGCAGAGAGTCTTCTGGTTGCATTAACTCTTTGACTCTTAATTTCACGGATATCGCACATTAGCAATATTAAAATTGAACAAGTTACAAAAATTGTTAGTTTTGTGAACTTCATTGGCAAAAGACAGTCTCGAGTATATCCACAGTTTTTAAACTGTAACTTATATAGAAGTGATCATTATTACATACTATGATAAACACTTGTGCGTTATGCTTTTATAAGGAGTTTTGGAATAGTAATCTTATGATCGAACTACAGAATTGTCAGAAAAGAGATATATGGTTGTCAATTAATTTGGTAGTTTATAATTTATTGTCTGGATTTGGTTATGAAAGGCAATGCGTTCGCTACGTACAGCTAACCACAATTGCTATCTCCATTAGAAGTTGATATTTAATGTCATCTTTCTAAGTGATTAGATAATCATAATTATTGATCAACGAATTTACATAAAATATCGATGTTTTTACTTCAAATTCTTTTTTATTTTAAAATAAAATATCGAAACCACAATATATTTTCCTAATAGTATTTTACAATCCATTTATTAAAACTCAAAAAATCAAAGATATTTTTTTATTAAATAATAGTTATAATTAGAAATAATAAAAATATTAAAGATATTTAAATAAAATCGAATAGAAAGGAAAAATATTTTAAATAATAGATAATTATAGATTATTTATAATTTCAATAATATATAATAATTTAAAAATATATTTTATTTAAATTAAAATATGTATACTAAAAATAAAAAAAATATCGATAAGGGTTACGTAAGAGAGTTTCATAGACCTCTTAATATATGTCATAATAGACATGTATTTACAAGGAATAATAAAATAACAAATTATTGTTCACAAATTATCGACTATTGCAATAGTTTTTTTCAAGTGTTATGTTTTTAATAACAAGTGTTATGTTTTTAATATTATTAGTAAAAGCAAGCAACAATACGACAATTAACCCATCTTGTGTCCTCAGCGCGTGGTGTCAACTATACCCAGAGACTGGTATTGTTAAATGTACACACTGTTGAACGTTCGCTGTATGACGCTGACCTAGTGTATGTATGGCGATCACTGTCTATACCTGGACATGTTTCGAAGTTTATGTTTACAATTTGTCCACCGGGTCGACTACGAGGCCACAGATTATGATAAAGCGCTGGCTCAGTTCCAAAACAAATTGTGTTACGATAAGTGATCGCATTGCTGACCAGTGGAACAATCTTCATGCATCGACAATCGACAGCGGTTCCGTCCAGAAGTTCAAGGCAATTATTAAATCACGATAATGACAGTTTCACCTTTTATTTCTTTATTTTCTGCTTTTTTATGTTTTGAGCTATGTGATCCAGCCAATTTGAGCATTTGCTCCTGGGCTGTTGTAACAATACTAATATTTTTTAAGATAATAATTTATTTGATAAATTTACAAAAAAGGGGTTCCCGCAAATGGGCCTATTAATTTTAAAGAAAAGAAAATTTATTATTACAAAATCGAAGAGTTTAAATGTCATGCTTCCGTAAACGGTTTTGCTGGAAGGGCACTGCTAGATCTTGGAGCCCGAAGCGAGGCCAATCATGAACGCATGATTGAGAAGGCAATACGTATCTTCAAGCGAATGAGATTATCCGCGTAATACTGTGGATGTGCCTCGGTTTTCTTGCGAATGATTGACCGCAACAGCGATACTGTACTTGCACCCATGCCCGCTGATGTGGAAAAAACAAGGGGCATAAAACTACCATACTCTACCAATTCGATTCGCTCCCCGTATTTTGATATCTTGCGTTTTTCGTTGAACTCGAAGGCGGAACGGGCACTACGATTTGCGTAAGATTATGCAAGCGTTGAAAAAATCGTGATGTCACAGAACGTCCGCTCATATCGTTCCGCATGCAATAATCTTATTAATTTGACTAATAATATTAAAAACATAACACTTGTTATTAAAAACATAAAACTTTTATTATTATCGCTGGATCAAAGAAAGAAGGAAAATTTTGATATTTCGCTAACTTCTGTTAGCATCTGGAGAAAATTACCCGAAGATAATTAGAAATCACCTTAAGAAAATTGTGTCAGTAATTTGCTGTAGATTCTAACAGAGGTTATAATATAAAAAATTTCATTCCTTTGAGAAAGCTCTAATAAGTCTTTAGATTAAAAGATTAATAATTAAGAAGATAAATAATAAATGATTTTATTAATAATTAATAATCTTATTAATTTGACTAATAATATTAAAAACATAACACTTGTTATTAAAAACATAACACTTGAAAAGGACTATTGCAATAGTCGATAATTTGTGAACAATAATTTATTTTTCAATTCCTCTCGATGTTTAAGCGCCCTGAGTTTAAGCAGCCACAAGGAAGGAGCGGAAGCCAAAGGGGGTAAAGTAGTTTGGGACATGTGAAAGAAGAAAATTACGGGAACGCAAAGAACAGTAAAAGGGACGAGAATTGTCGAGAAACGACATTTGTGAACAATAATTGTCTTTTTCTATTCCTCTCGATGTTTAAACGCCCTGAACAATCTAATAAAATTTATTAATAATAAATTATTATTTATTATAATAAATTATTATACAAAGTTACATTATTTTACGTTGAATTTGTGAACGTTGCATTTTGATATAAGTACCCTGTGATAAAGAATTGGTTCAGGTGCGGTTATAGACAATTTTTTAAATAGTGATCACAAAAGAGGTTTTGATAAATGTTTGGATAGATTTAGAATTTACAATAAACCGGATATTGAGTTATGAACAAATATTTTACATATTGTTTAAATTTTTTATTGATTAGTAATCTAAATTTAATCTAAATCTTAGCCTTATTGGTCTTTTGTTTTGCATTAAATAATTTACATTATAAATTAACTGTTCACTCATTGAAGAATATTTACAATTAGGGCAGAGTGAAAAATATTATTTATTCAAAGTCGAATTTTCGATAGCGGTGCTATTATCGTCAGAAAAAATTACATGGCACGAATTTATTTTTATTTATTTGAAATTAGAACAAGAACTTACATAAAGAGGAGGGTAGTATAAACAAGACCTGTTTATCAATTGGACGCAACGAAAGAACTATATCGAATGTATACAAGGGCTAAATGAACATACTAAACGACTAATCTAAACGAATAATCTAAACGAACAATCTGAACGAACGATCTGAACAAGCGATCTGAACGAACGATCTGAACGAACGGACTGATTGAACGGATTGAACTATCGGACGGAACGATCGAACTGAACGAACGGATTGAACTAACGCATTGAACAAACGGACTGAGCGAACGGACTGAACGAAGAATATAAACGAATGGACTGACCATCCACACTAAACTCTTCTGCTAAGATAAAAACAAAAACAAATCAGTCAACAATTTTAAATAATCTGTTGTTTAAAGAGCTCACGAGTTTCCGCATTTACAATATCATCGCTTAAACGATTCCATGAATTTATTATTCGTTGTCCAAATTGAATCGTCCTAGAATGTACTATTCGTCGGCGACTAAGATAAAACGAGTGACCTCGCAAAGCTCGAGTTGATCGAATGTTGAAGAGCCCACGCAACACATGGTGTTCATTGTGAAATACCTCCCATACAAGACACAGATCCCGCGAGCCACGAATATCACATAATGACTGCATATTTAAAGACTGAAGACGGTCCTCGCAAGGAAGTTCTCTCAAAGAATGTACTAATTTTGTTGCCCTACGTAGCACCTTCTCAAGCCGAGTAATCTTATCTCTGGTTCGAGGGTATGAACATTGAGAAGCATATTACAAATGGATTAGTACAAAAGCGTTTGAAAGAACTCTAAAAGAACGTGGACTCACATAGCTGAATGATCGGCGAAAGAAACCAACCATACACATGGCCTTCGAACAAATGTACCCAGTATTTTGGCGAGTGGAGAAATCATCCGTTATCCATTTGCCAAGATCTTTATAGCTCGAAACCAATTTAATCACTCGTGAATTTTATGAAGAAGACTATGTGCGTTAGTATACAAGATCACAGAACTAAAGCCTATTAAATCACATGTGTTATTTCCCTTACTGTTAGCACTATTGGATTTTGCCAGTGCAGACCACAACGGTGATTGATGATAAACAATGTCATCTAAGTAATCACATGTATTTGTAATGGGTATGTTGGATAAGCTAGAAGCGACGAGAGGAGCTAAATCTAATCCACAAACAGCGGAGTCCAATTCAAGCGAGTCCCTCGTCGCACAATTTGAAAATTCCGAATTCTTAAGTTTGTTTCTCCTGCATCTAAGCGCGATCTCAATAATTGTATAACCTCCCGAAGACGTTCATGTTCAAACTTGTCAAGATCATTTAGTAATTATAACAAAAAAATCAGTAAGTATAAATAATTAACCAACATTAATAATAAACGTCTATAATAATCATTAATTGCAAAAGCGTAGTGGATTCTCGTAATTTTCAAAGATTTCGCTTGAATAAAAGTGTCTTCTAAAGTATTCCAGTTATCAAATCCTGTAAGACCTTCTTTAGATTTATCTTTCACTCCAATAAAACGTAATAAACAGTCTATCAAGTCGTCACTCGAAGCCGCGATGAAAAAATCGCAACAAACAGTAGGGTCCAAGGAATTGTGAGCGTCCATGAATATCTTTCTGATAATTTTAGGTTTTATCATGACTTTTCTATCCATTAAATTTCTGATTGTGATTTTGTTCATTAACAACATTTCCCAACATAATGACATTTTAAAATTCAGTTTTATGCATTTAAAAATGTTTTTGAAAAGTTGTATTATAAAGAATTGTCTTTGTTCAGGTGGACAAGTTCTTGGATAAAACTTTAACGCTGGTCCACAAAATGTTTTACAAATATTGATACATTATCGATACATTCGTTATAAGATGCATTCTCCTTTTTGGAAGTTTCCTCGCCACATCCATATCTTTCTTATAAGCAAGTTTGTACACAGTTCGTTTGATGTATATGACTGCTGTTGGAACTAGTAGTGAGAAGGGCAATCTTTTTACTGCTGAGCTCAAATAGTCAGCCTGTCCATCCCACCTGTCTGCCAACCAATGGGAAGTAGTCAAGATCCTTTTTCACTGAATATCACTTAAAAGGAATTAATTTCACTTAATTCGGGAAGTGCTTCTGCTCTAAGTCTTTTAACTGCTCACGATGCAGACGTCATAGTCTTTTAGGAAACTAAATCTGTCCGGTCACCTCAGGACATTGCTCGATTTATACTTATGCACATACATGCCCAATAAGATCATCAATTTTGCTTAACTACTCTTGTATATCCTTGTCTTGATTAGCGATAACACTCTGAAGGAACGGTCATCGCATCAGTATAGCCAATATATATTCGGACAGTGGAGATTCACAAAAACCGTGACCTCGTGAATTGTCTATTAGGTAGCCGTTACGACATTTTACTAGGTAATTTCAACGACATGACCAGTCGTTGGATAAAGCCGCACTCCGCAGAGCTAAGAACGAATATCATATACATATTATTTTACATATACCACCGTCCCCCATCTTTCATTGCACATCAACACTAATTTATTCTTACTATCTAAATCATCAATCAATTGCATAAAATTACCGAAAACAGCCAATTGTTTTAATATAATTTTTTTACGTTCGTGAGCATCTATAACGTGCCTGCTGGCTCAACCCTTTGCTGCTTATGTTCACGCCACTTGGCATCAGTTTAAAACAATGCTGCTACATCAAATCTGGCTCAATTCCTCTTTAACGTACAACATAGTTAATTTGTACAATAAGCCCTGATTTGAAAGGGAACTATGTTCTACTCTACGAGCGCAAAATTTGGCATTCGAAATGTTTAAAAATGGTAAGATAGATTTTTATGTTTATAACATCCTAAGAAATGCATTTACGTCTTTAAAACGTAAGAAAAGCCATCTATTCGAAGAACAATTAGCTGATCAGTTATCACGAAATCCCGCCGTCTGTTTAAGCACGCGAGCTTTGGACAACAAAGTAATCATGTATATTATATTCGCACTAATGATAACGTCTTGCTGTATAAAGGTGCAGACATTGCGGCAAAAGTTTCTAATGTATGGTTCCGAATGTACGTGTCCGAGATTTAAAGGTGAGGTAATTCAAATAGAGAATGTGCTCCGCCGAGCAACAAAGTTGATTCCTGCATTCAAACGCCTTCCTACAACGACTGTTTTCAGATACTTAACATGAATCGTGTGAGCAAAGAACGAGTTGTTCGTGACCTATGTTTTAATGGAAAACTTTACATATCCGAAGCTATGCGTTAAGAAAGTTATTTATTGTTCGTTTTGGTCATGGATTATGTGGTAATTCACTGTGATTAAGTCGCTAGAGGATAACTCATTCAGGAACAGTGCCATTCGGGCTAAGAATCATAAGTCAACGGAATCGACTGAATGGAAATATTGTACAAGCGCATACAGTAATGGAGTTTAAAAGAAATTTACATAGTTAATGTTGATATGCCTTTTATCTGTTTTTTTATTTCTTTTTGGTCTCATTGTGTTGCAATTATGAGCTTTACTCGTTATACATTGTCTAAGCAATGTACTTTTGCAAAAGCACATTTTACATAAGTTAGAATATTAGTATTAATTCGATCTATCGACTGATAATGAATTCGCTGGGCGACCACGATCAGACCGAAATCCCCTTATACACAATGAGGCGACATGGCACATTGCAATGCTCATGCTAGCTGTGAGACAGTTCATACGTCAGCCATACGACAGTGACTCATTATGTGCAAACTGAAGTGTAGCTATATGTTGCATAACTCTATGCGCGCAATTACCCAAGTCACCAGAAGCGAATAACACGAACGGGATAAAATACCCACGCTTGATTTTATCGACTCTTTCGGCGTATTTTGCTGCTTATCGCGATAGATAAAGGCACGGTCGACAGAAGAGGAATATGATACAGAGTGATTGTTGAATATTGTAACGCCAACAAACGTTCGCTTAAATCGATTTTCCCACATACCGGTATACAATAAATCAAGCTTCGCTTCACTGTCTCAACTATTAATTGAGCGTTCGGAGCACAATTCCTCACAGAAAGAAGTCAACGCGGGTTCTATCAAACAGTGTGGCACACTAATGCTAGTTTTTATGCGAGAAAGTCTCTTAAGATATTGTGTCGCATGATCTGAAATTCTCCTCATTTACAAAAAAGCAAGCAATTCAAGCTTGTTCTCTCATTACATACACAGTGGGACGGCAGAGCATGCGGCCCCGAATGATATCGTGTAGCAAGAAAGGTGGAAATTGCTTTAATCAATTGTGCGCGAGGTGATCCAGGTTGACGAACCAGAGCGCCTAGCGAATTATAGCGCTTGTTTGGTGATCTCGAGAAAGTCAGGCACTGTTTGTTCGAAGCAAGCAGAGAAAATAAATTTCTAAATAATTTATTTAGAAATTGCTTTGATCAATGGTGTGTGAGGTGAGCCAGGTTGACGAACCAGAGAGCGTAGCGAAACATAGCGCTTGTTTGCTGATCTCTGGAAGTTCGGACACTGTTTGTTCGAAGCAAGCGGAGAAAATAAATGTCTAAAGAATTATTTGAGCTTCAAAGAACGGAGGAAAATTTTATTTGATATTTCGCTAAACTTTGTTAGCATCGTCAGAAAAATACATATAAATTTCTGAAAATTACCTGTAATTTTCTGCAATTACCTGTAATCTTCAGAAAATTACCTGTAATTTTCTGAAGATGCTAGCAGAGGTTATCGAAATATCAAAATTTTTATCCTTTCTTTGAACCAGCTCCAATAATTTTTTATCAATAATGGATCATTAACAACTTTTAAAGGCAATTTTCTTTTGATTCGCGATTGAAAAATTATTCTTTGATTCGCGGTTGACGTTCAAGTGAGAGTAAACCGATTTTATAATTTATAAATTAATTTATTACTAATTTCTATCATTAAAATATTATTAATACTATTAATGTTTCAATTTTTAATTGTAATTGATAATTTCTAGCAATGTATATTCAATAAACAAATTTATCCAGGAAGCCTCATTCTTAACAAAACCAATATTAATGATACAGAAGGTGTATATCTAGATATGAACATTAAATTAACATTAACTAAAACTACTATTAATTTATATCGTAAAGATGACATATTTAAATTTACAAGAAACATATTTTTGCATGAGCATTCATGCATACCATATAATATAAAATATAATACATTAAATAATGAAATTATAGGAATTGCTATATGATATTGACTTTCTTTAAAATCATTTCAACAATTTAATATATACATAATTTTATATATATTAAACTAGGTTACTATAAAAATACAATCAAACAGAAAATGGTAAAATATATAAATCAACATAATATTATTAAAAATAAATTTAAATTCTTTAGCTAATTTTTTATGGATGCATAATAAATAATATACTCTGTATTAGAATAAGATACCAGATAATCAAAGGATTTCAATCTATTTGGGTTGAGAAATATAGGCCGAAACCTGATAGCATAGCAGTTCCTCCTGATGACCTGTAATTCTTATTCTAATACATCGTCTGTTATTTATTATTCAATTCATAAAAATTGATTTTTACTTTAAATTTTAATTTTTCATTTTAACTTTCTATAAATAGCTAGATAAAATGTAATTCACTGGAGAAACTTTCCTTTTCATCGAATGAGAAAATTTATAAGAAAAATTAAATTTACAAGAAACATATTTTTGCATGAGCATTCATGCATACCATATAATATAAAATATAATACATTAAATAATGAAATTTTAAGAATTGCAACAATATGTAATGATATTGGCTTTCTTCAAAATCATTTAAATAATTTAATAGTTGCATATTTTAAACTAGGTTACTATAAAATACCATCAAATAGAAAATAGTAAAATATATAAATCGATACAATAATATAAAGAATAAATTTAAACTCTTTAGCAAAAAATGCTTATGGATGGATAATAAATAATATACTTTGTATTAGAATAAGATACTATATAACAACAACAAATACAAATTTATTTAATGTGGCAAATGCGTACAAGCTGTACGCTTACAAGTCCACAAACAAAAATGAGAAAGTCAAGCAGTTAAATTGTTCAGATGAAATCGGATTTGTCGTTTGAAGCACTGCAGGGAAGTTGATTGGCGTATATGAATGGGCAGATGATTCCACGATAGAGGAGCAGCCACCAGGAAGGAGCGGAGTCCAAAGGAGGTAGAGTAGTTTGGGACATGTAAAAGAAGGGAATTACAGGAACGCAAGGAACAGTAAACAGGACGAGAATTATCAAGAAAAGGAAGGTTGAGAAATGAAGGGGTATGAAAAGTTACAAGGCGGAAAGCAACGATAAGAAGACGAATTTGAACACGACAATAAATTGTAGGCAAATCGAGAGAAGCAAGATGGTAGGATGTGTGATCAAAACGACGAAGACGGAGGAGAATTCGGACAGCTGCGTTGACGATGCGTTGTAGGGGAAGAAGAGTGGATTTAGGTGAGTTGGAAAATAGACTAAGACAATAATCGAGTCTAGAAAAAAGGAGAGATGATATGAGAGTCATACAAGAAGGGAAATCGATCAATCTACGAACTTGACGGAGGTTGCGGAGTATCAAGGTAGATGAGCGTACTTTATCTCTAACGAAAGGTTTAAGTGAAAGTCGGTTGTCAAATGGAAGCCTAGGAAAACGAGATTATCAACGATAGGAAGAATTGTAGAATTTAATGATACGGAGGGAGGTTCGAAGCCGAGGCGTCGAGGTAGGATCCACATAATTTTGGATTTATCAGGATTCAGAGAAAGGCGAAGGGAAGAAAGATGATTGGAAATTGAGACAAGACAGTCGGAAGCAGAAACACTAAGATCGTGAATACGATAAACAGGTGCATGAGCATAGATGAGAATGTCATCAGCATATTGCATAACATGGAAGTTAAATTTATGAGAAATCGAAGACAAATCACCAAGAAGAAGAGAGAAAAGTATAGGGCCTAATACGGAGCCTTGTGGAACACCGGACGGAATGGACGAAGGATGGGAGAGAGATATTTCATCTGAGGAAATAGTCCTTAACACGTATTTGGCCCCTCCTGCTATGTTGGGTAAAGGAGTTAGGGACCTAAACCCGATAGCATATCAGTTCCTCCTGATGACCTCTAATCCTTATTCTGATACAACGTCTGTTATTTATTAGTCAATTCATAAAAATTACTTTTATTTTAATTTTCAATTTTTTATTTTATCTTGATATAAATTATATAAATCTTAAAACAATTATTTATTTTATTATTTAATTATTAAATTTTGATTTAGCATTATTATCTTTCGTTTAATTTATAATTATATTAAATACGTAGACTCAGTTAGCTGATTTGATTATTATCTGCTTACTTCGTACACTGATGCTGATCGGATTTGACGTTAAATCAACTAGGCTAGCTGCTCCAATGATATAGATATACATTTCTGTATATTATTTATATTATATGTTATATTTCTGGATTTTATAGGTGGATAATAAATAATATATATTGTATTATAATAAGATACTAAATAATCAAATTTTATCAAAGAAAATACGTCATTAGCGTGGACTTGGTACTGCTGCTATTTAAGATCGATTAAGTACGTAGACTCAGTTAGCTGATCTGATTTAATCCACTTGGGAGTTTGAAAGTTGTAAAATTGTATTCTTAAACATAGTAGAAAACATTAAACTTTAAATCAAGTAGTAATATACCGATTTAATCAAGTATTTCAAAGTGGTCTATATATAGTTTTGGTTGTATGCTAAACTGTCTTCGAGGATCACCTATGATTCGTTTATATATTCCAAATTTTTCAATAAACTGGTGGTTAAAAGATGACAACAATTTACAACGTTATTTTACTAGTTTCCTAG